>MU705785.1:52776-105209 GCA_026770625.1 Nicotiana glauca | reverse complement strand
ACAATTGCAAACAAAAAATTATTTTATTTTGATTTTGGAATTCTTTTACTTGGGGTAAAAATCACGTGCTCACAAGCACTGCAAGAATCGATTGGGGGTTTGAACACACAAAGGGCATTACTACGCCATTGGTCTCCATTGGTAAGTGGTAACTTTTCAGTAACTTTGCAGCATTAACACGCAAAGGGCATTACTACTCCATTGGTCTCCAATTAAATGTAGCTAATATTGTTATTTGATGTGTAGATCGTACCTTTGATATTGGTTTTTGGAGATTTATTGTACAAAAATTTAAATCCACTATTGATGGACCTTGAAACTTGAAACTCATAACTTGGTTTGTTTGAGTTTTAATTATTTTGATCCGATCCTATATGGATTAGTTTGGAAAGTTGAATGGAGGTTGTAGCTAAAGTTTTTGTCAAATTGGTGGAGATTTTGTAGTAAATTATAGAAATTTGATTGAAATATAGTTGAGCTAGAGAGAAGACAAATTTGTATTGTATACCCAAATAGTATATAAATATACCATTTTAGTATACAATTCATTCCAACCATATACCCTATTAGTATAGTATAGTGTGTGTGTGTGTGTATATATATATTTGATTCAACTAGCATATGATACCAATATATTTGATTTTGCGTGTTAGCATATAGAAAATACCTTGTTATATTAATATGTGGTACACTATTTTTTTCATTTTTCTCTTTATGCATGTGTGTTATGTAATAGTAGTATAGTCATATAGTTTTCGGGAATGAACTAGTAAAACTATATACCATGTTGGTATAGTTATATACCATATTGGTATCATATGGTAGTTTGAACATTATTTTGATTTTTTAGCTGCATTTTAAGTGAATTCTATTATGAAATTATTTATACCAACTTGAGTTGCAATAATGCTGGAATTTTTGTGTGCTGGTGGACATAAATTATGTGTATTAATAGTTTTTATAGTTATAGACAATTGTTTGAACGACCCCATATAACTATATACCCTCTTAGTATACGAAATGAGCAAGTTTTTTTGCGAATATTTAGCTTGCAATACGCACATGTAATTTTCTCATACTTTTATTGCGTCCTTTAATATTTTGGTAGAGTAGTATAGTCGCAGATAGTCGTAGCAATATTCTAGAGAAATCATATGCTCTGTTGGTATACATATATACCATATTGGTATCACATGGTACTAGAAGTCTTTTTCACTATTTATAATTTTATTCTATTTTTTAATATTTTATTATCATTTTTATTCGAACTAGTATATATGGAGATTTGGTTGTCGTAGATTATGTTTTCTTGCTCTATAACTGGTTTTATTACTGCTAATGGTAGAGTGTGTATTGACATTTATAGGGAAGGAGATCAAGATTTGCATGACAATCACGTGTTGATTCTTAGAATCTGATTATGTAATTTATGGTGCTCAACAACAGTCAATGTGATATTCAGTATATTAGATCAAGTGGCAACTGATATTATTTCAGTTTAATAATGGAATTTAAAAAATGAGAAAGAAAAATAAAATAAAAAGTGTATTGTACTAGTTATATTAAAAAAAGATGAACAAATATTTACTATATCAATTGTTTTTCTTATTGTATAATAAAAGAATAATAAAAAATAGTAAAAACGGTATATAAAATTAGATGATGAAGAGAATAAGAATATAAAAAAAAAGTTAAATGAAATTAGAAAATGAAAAAAGAAAAAAATAAGAAGAAAACGAGAAAAAAGAAAAGCAGATAAGAAAAAAAAAAGAAAAGAAGAAGAAAAGAAGCATAGAAATAAAAAAGAATTGGAGAATAGAGAAAATTTTCCCTACAAAACTATTATGGGTAGGAAATGTAATTAGTTTATGGGTAGAAAAACAAATGGGTAGACAAGGGTAAATAGTTTTATTTTTGTGGGTAACTGTGTCAAAGCCCCCCACAAAATTACGTAGTGCTAAGTAGCGGCAAACGGCCGGTTGAGTCGGGTCGGATTGAGAGACTCGAAAAAATGAGTAATAAAAAATGAATAAATTATTCGACTGGACCTATTGGGTTAACTAGCAGGTAATATGGATATTCATATTATCCATGTCTTCTTAATATCATCACTTTTCGAAAATTATTAGACGCCCAAACTTTAGAATCCTGAATTTCAATTTTTACAAATATAAAAGTTAAAGCCATTAATTATACACTGGTTAAGTGAATAATACGAACTGTATTTATATTTAACGTAGTTTCCAAAAGTTATCTAACCCAATTTTTTTTGGATAATAAATAACTGTTTTTTTAAAATTCATTTTGCCACTATTACTGATGAGAATAAAGATTATCCTTCCACTACCGTGGCGAAACAATATAAAAGTTCACATTTACACATTATAGAGAATATTTAATTAGGTAAAACAACTTAATTGTGTCGGATGAATACTCTTCTAGTTGACCCTTGTGGGAAAAAAAAGAACTGCTTACCCAAAGAGAGCAGAAAAGATAGGTTAATGTTTATTTCCTCCGTTTCCATTTATATAGTGTAGTTTGACGATAGTGCATGGAGTTTATGGGGAAAAAGAAGACTTTTGATTATTGTGAACTTAAATAATGTCATAACATTTTTGTGATTACAAAACTATCGAAATTTATGGTCTTACACATGTCATAACATTTGTATAGGTACAAAAATTTGTAAGTCCAATTAAAATTCTAAATTAAATTGTTTCTAAATTCAAAAACATTCTTTTAAAGGTAATTAATAAAGAAAATAGTGCAATTCTTTTTGTAACGCTAGAGTACATGATTAGTTTAAAGGGTCATCATACATTGTGTCAAGACAACAATTAAGAATCGGGCCATTAAAGACGAAAGGTGCCCATAACTGCCATGCATATGCATTAATAAATAAGTCGTGCTATGCATATGCATCGTCTTATTGCCGATTGTAAGGTATAATTCAGAGTCAGAGTGTATACGATTGAAATCGAGTATGTCCAGTTTTACAGGCTCGAAGAGTCACTTCACGCCCGAGTTTAGGATAGGTCGAGTTCAAGCCCGATGGATCAAGTTTGACCTCGATGATAAAATATAAGGCTCGAAGATCGAAGTACGTGATGAGCACCAAAGCCGAGTGTTACCAACCCCGAGATGATGCCATTATGGGTTTGTAACAGAAACCGCAAGATTCCCGCTACATCCTTAAGATCCCAGCGTAAATTCCGAAACAGATTTGTATGAATTTGTACTAGATGGTTAGAGAGTTGTCCCAATAAGATTTCTTGCTAAATTAACATAAAGAAACCACTTGTCGTACGAATAAGATTTGTACGAATTTGTACTATCGCTCAGCTTCAAAGTTAACATAAAACTCCAAGTGTGGTTGAACCAGAAACCACTTGTCGTACTGAGCCGGTGCCAGAAAGATCGAACGGTAATGGCTCGGGAACTGATCCCAATTATGAGGATGCTCGAAGAACTTACCAAAGAATCAAGTCGGGTGCAAAAAAAGATCAAGGATAATGAGAAAAAGGCGGAGACGTATAACTCCCGTGTTGATCAAATATTAGGACACCCCCGGTCTTGAAAGGTTTGAATGCCAAGAAATTTGCACAAAAGCCATTCCCTCCAAGTGCGGCTCCAAAGCCCATTCCTAAAAATCTCCGCATGCTGGATATACCTTATTACAACGGGACAAGAAATCCTAATGAACACATTACCTCGCACACTTGCAGGAACAAAGGAAACGACTTAAATGTTATTGACATCGAGTCAGTTTTATTGAAAATATTTGGGAGAACTTTGTCAAAAGGAGCAATGATTTTGTATCACAACTTGCCACCAAATTCTATCGATTTGTTTGCTATGTTAGCAGACGCCTTCGTAAAGTCACACGTCGGGGCCATAAATATTAGGACAAGGAAAACAGATTTTTTTAAGATAAGACAGGAATGATGAGATGCTAAGAGAATTCATATCTCGATTTCAAATACAGCGAAAGAAATTACTACCGGTCTTAGATGATTAGTCCGTGAAAGCTTCTACACAGGGGTTAAACGATCAGAGCTCAATCATGTCACAAAAGTTGAAGCGAAATCTGATCGAGTATCTAGTTGTGACTTGGGAAGATATACATAATCGTTACCAATCGAAGATCAGGGCCGAGGACGACCAGCTGGGAGCCCCCTCGGGTTCAGTTCATCCAAATAGATTAGCAGTCAAGGCCCGAGAGATACAAATAGGGAACCAAGGTCAAATAGACAACGATATCAGGCATATGTCGAAGATCGAAGGAATAACGGCCCGGGGCGCAATCCTCATCGGAATGATCAAGGGAAAAATTTTGTGGGACTTATGAGTAAGAGTGGTTTTGATAAACATATTGATCCAGTGGAAGCACCTTGGTTATCAGAGTATAATTTTAGTGTCGACGCAACGACGATTGTATCAACTATCAGAAGGATCAAAGACACTAGGTGACCTAGACATATACAAACTGATCCTTCTCAAAGAAATCCAAACTTGATGCGTAAATATCATGGCATGCATTTTCCATAGGACTCAAGATTGTTGGCAACTAAGGGAGGATTAGCTTGATTTTTCAACGAGGGTCATCGTTGAGAGTTTCTCAGTGATCGAGCTAAGAACCACTTCAGAGAAAGAGACGCCAACAAAAAGAATAAGCATGAAGATCCACAACCTGTAATACATATGATCGTTGGTAGGGCCGATGTACCGCAAGGGCCTATATTCAAATGTACCAAGGTGTCTATTAAAGAGAGAAAAAAGACTCGGATTATTCAATAACAGGGAAGCGGAAGGCATTTCTCAGCCGCTTAATAACTCCCCAGTAGTTTTTATTTTGTTAAATAAAATTCAATTTAAAGGTATTCGAGTGGATCCAGGTGAAGGCGACATGAGATATAATGCCGTACTCGGGAGATCATGGATCCATAACTGTAAGGCCCCACAAAATTTTGTGCTTAAAACCTAGTAGCTCATAGGGCCAAGGTCCGAATATGTGTTAGGAATGTGTAGAATTCCTTTTCGGACCCATTTTTACTGATTTTGCACTTAAAAACCAAAAGAATCGATTTTTCAAGAAAATTGTCGTTCTGTGGTCCAGAATGCGATCGTAGATCAACTATGCGGACCGCATTTCTGTCGCAGAGTGAAGTAGAAAGGTTCACAAAATTGATGTTGAAAATGCGGTCCATTATGCGGTCGCATAATCAATATGCGGTCGCATAATCAATATGCGGACCGCATTTCTGCCGCAGAGTGAAGCAGAAAGGTTGTCAAAATTGATGTTGAAAATGCGGTCCCTTATGAGGTCGCATAATCAATATGCGGTCGCATAATCAATATGCGGACCGCATTTCTGCCGCAGAGTGAAGCAGAAAGGTTGTCAAAATTGATGTTGAAAATGCGGTCCCTTATGAGGTCGCATAATCAATATGCGGTCGCATAATCAATATGCGGACCGCATTTCTGCCGCAGAGTGAAGCAGAAAGGTTGTCAAAATTGATGTTGAAAATGCGGTCCCTTATGAGGTCGCATAATCAATATGCGGTCGCATAATCAATATGCGGACCGCATTTCTGCCGCAGAGTGAAGCAGAAAGGTTGTCAAAATTGATGTTGAAAATGCGGTCCCTTATGAGGTCGCATAATCAATATGCGGTCGCATAATCAATATGCGGACCGCATTTCTGCCGCAGAGTGAAGCAGAAAGGTTGTCAAAATTGATGTTGAAAATGCGGTCCCTTATGAGGTCGCATAATCAATATGCGGTCGCATAATCAATATGCGGACCGCATTTCTGCCGCAGAGTGAAGCAGAAAGGTTGTCAAAATTGATGTTGAAAATGCGGTCCCTTATGTAATCGCATAAATCAATATGCGGACCGCATAATCATCGCATAAGTTTCTCAAGGATTTGTGGAGGTCAATTTTGCGGTACAAAATGCGTCCGCATAACAGGAATGCAGACCGCATTCCTGTCGCAGACCCAGGCAGACCTTCATGGTTTTTGGGTGCAGTTCTGCGGTCCAATCTACGGACCGCATTTTGATTCTGCAATCGCAGAATGCGACCGCAGATTTGCTCGTGCTTATATTTTTCTAGATTTTAAAACCCGACCCCTTTTCAATAAAACATGTCAACCCCTCATTTTAACAATCTTGCTGAACAAATTAAGAGAGAGGAAGAGAGGGTCTTGAGAGAGAAAAACATCTTCTCCAAAATTTGGTTATTCAAAACCATCCCGGTCGGGAAATTTCAAGCTTATCTTCATATCCCCTTTCCTTACAGGTAAAATCCCTAAATTCTCCTATTTAATTTCTGGTTTAAACTAAGAGGGGGAGTCACATGCATTAGTCCTTGAAATAATGGTTGAAATCCTTCATGCATGTCTAGTAAAAACCTAAAACTAGTAGGAGGAATTGGGTAGGGGTGAAGGAGTATTCAAAGAGGGATTAATAACCTAAATTAGTTTGAGTAGTAGTTGTGAACTTCAATTCTAAGTTATGTATATTAATTTGTGCACTATATTGATGTTGTTAGACTGCTTGGTGAGTTAAGAATAGAAGTTAAAAAGGGAATTCGGCTCTAGGTATGTATGGCTAACCTTGACCCTTGTAAAATCATCTCGTTTGATGTATGTATTCTTGGTAGGTGACATGTACGTAAATTACTTATGAATTTCTTGTGATTTGTACGTTGTGATTGTGTTGTGTGGTTGTAATTTAGGAATAAATAACTAAAGGAAATTGTGACTAATGCAACTGGAATAACTGTGGTAACAATATCCATGGCTTGTTGTGAGCAATTACCAATGTGACGTTAAATGTATATGGGTTGTTGAATATGATGGAAATAGTATTGATGGTTATGGAAATACTTGTAACATTGTTGTTGTTAATTCTTGAGAAGTATTGTTGTTGACTTTTGTGAATTGTTTGTTGTTGTTGTGTTGTTTGTGGATTGAAAGTGTACGGTAGGATCGGGTTGCGTGCCGCAACACGAAGTAATAAAGTGTGGGTTGTGGTGATAAGGGTGGCCGAGGTAATAAAGGTGGCCGAGGTAATAAGGTTGGAAAGTGATCGAAATCACTATTGAAACAAAATATGAGCAAATTGTGAAACTATTGAGTGAAACTGTGGAAGGGGAAAACAGGAGAGTTTGTAAACTTGTTTGGCTTGATTGTTCCTTCATATGTGTTTGGTTGCTGCATCTATTACTATTTTCTACTTATGTGTGGTCTGAGTTTACTTGGAACAAGTTTGTTCATACATACCAGAACAATTCAAATATACAGACATCCATTTTGCCGAGGGTGATACATTCGTGTTATGATTGTAGGTGGATCTATGGCAGGCACTCCAGTCCATTGACCGTAGCTCCTCATTACTTCCTGCCAGCTGAAGTGGTGAGCCCATTTCCTTTCGGGGCTCTGCGTGGCTCATGCCACTTCTGTTCTTATCTTTTGGAATCCTGTTTTGGTTTTTGTAAAAGGTATTGCTGGAGCCTTGTTGCCGGCAAGTATTGTATTATTCCTCTTTCACCTTTAGAGGCTCCGTAGACAGGGAATGTGGGTTAAGAGCTTATTTAAATATGTATTTTGTAAGTTGGGCGATGTAAGTTGTAAACCACGCTAAAGATTATCCATGTTATGTATGTTTTTGTAACAAGGTGTTTCAATTATAATTAGTTGCTTCACTTGGTTAATAAGAAATGAAAAATATGGGGTAACACGTGGGATAGGAAAGGCACCCAGGTCTGCTTGACTGGGGTTACTCGGTTGAGTGCCGGTCATGTCCCTCGAATTTTGGAGCGTGGCAACAACACGAGGGCAGTACCTTCAACCCTTCATCAAATGATGAAATTTCGGACAGTGGATGGTGTGAAAGCAGTTTACGGGAAACAACACACTATAAAGGAAATGTTTGCAGTTGATGAGGTGATACCGATACAAGAGTCTTCGGCCCCAGGAAAATTGAGGACCAAAGATAAGCTGACGACCAAATAGCAATCACCGTCCCCTGCCTCGACCGAGTTGGGGAAATAGATAATCAAAGAAGAAGAGTATTTCCTTATTCCTCGAATTTTCGTAGTTCTCAAAGAGTCATATGCAACCAAGTCAATGGTCGAGGAGCTGGAACAGGTCATAATGATCAAGTATATGCCCAAGAAAAAGGTATACCTGGGAATGGGGTTATTCCCCGAACTCAGAAAAAAACTCATTAAATTTCTTATCGATAACATGGATTATTTTGCTTGGTCTCATTTTAACATGGAAGGGATCCCACCGGAAATAACAACGCACCTGCTAAGCCCCGACCCTAGGTTCAAACCAGTAAAGCAAAAAAGGAGGCCATAGTCCGAGGTGAAGCATGCATTCATAAAGGATGAGGTAACTAAACTTCTTAAAATTACCCCAAATAGATAGCCAAAGTTTTTGTATCCCTAAAAAGGGGAACAAACTTACAATGTTCATATATTATAAGGATTTAAACAAGGCATGTCCTAAAAACTCCTTTCCACTGCCTAAAATCGATCGCTTGATCGATGCCATGACCGGCCACGAGATCCTTATCTTTCTTGATACCTACTCCAGGTACAATCAAATTTAGGTGAACCAAAAAGACTAGGAGAAGATCTCGCTTATCACTAAGTTTGAAATATACTACTACAATGTAATGCCCTTCGCTAAAAAATGCTGGATCTATATACCAACTCCTATTTAACAAAATCTTTGAGGAACAGATAGGTAAATCAATGGAAGTTTACATTGACGATATGTTGGTTGAGTCCCTGCACACAGAGGACCATTTAACTAATTTGCAGGAAACATTCAAAATCTTTAGGAAGTACAACATGAAGCTTAACCTAGAAAAATGTGCCTTCGGAGTTCGTTTGGGCAAGTTCCTCGGCTTCATGGTATCAAACCGCGGAATCGAGTTCAATCGTGACAAGATCAAGGCCATCGAAGATATCACCATCACAGATAGGGTGAAAGTTGTGAAAAGTCTAACAAGACGAATAACTACATTGGGTCATTTCAGTTTGAGGTCATCAGATCGAAGCCACATGTTTTTGTCCTTACTCAAAAAGAAAAATAATTTACATGGACCCCGTAACGCCAACAAGAATTGGAGGAATTAAAGTGATACTTATCGAGCCTATCTTTGATTCACACACCAAAAGTATATGAAAAACTTTACTTATATTTGGTAGTGTCCGAGATAGTGGTAAGCGGGGTACTATTTTAGGAAGAGCAAGGCACGCAGTTCCCTGTCTATTATGCAAGTCGTACTCTAGAAGATGCTAAAACTAGATATCCACACATAGAAAAATTGGCACTTGCACAAATAAGTGCTTCTATAAAGTTAAAGCCATATTTTCAGTGTCACCCCATATCTATTTTAACCACTTACCCTCTTTGAAAAGTTTTTCATAAGCCCAAGCTATCATGCCGATTAGCCAAATGGGCCGTCGAACATGGCAGGTACAATATCGAATATCAACCTCGAACATCCATCAAGTCTCAAATCCTAGCTAACTTAATGTGTGATAATACGCCGACACTCGTACCAGAAGTGGAGAAGGAACTTCTACTAAAATTGTGTATGCTATCGAGGGTATAGACCCTCTTCACGAACGGTGCCTCGAATTGAAAGGGCCCAGTATAGGCATTATTTTGAAGCCACCTACAGGTAGTACTATTAGACAATCTATTAAAACTTCAAGGTTGGCTAATAATAAGGCGGAGTGTGAGGCCATGATTGCTGGTCTCTGTCGACGTCCCATTTTTCTCGCGAAATCGGGTTTACGACATTTGGGAAGACAACTTTATTCCCATTTGGAAATATGGTTTTTGGAATTAAAGAGTTGCCACCTAATGATTAAGTGTATTAGGACACCAAGAGTTTTTAATTTTAAAACCAGAGTTCGGGTAAAGGCTAGAAATTATCTCGAGAGAAAAGTGTTAGGCACCCCTCACGATCCACTAGTGTGGTTCCCGGCCATGTTATGCTGTGACTTTAATGCAAATAAGTACACCAATAATTTCACACATAAGGGTTGCAAATATATACGTAACAAGCATGTTGAAATTAAGGTCTAGATTTGTCTGAGAGAGGGCCTAAATGCAGAAAATTAATCAAGACATAAACAAAATTTAGAAGAAAAGGAATAATGCAATAAAATTAAAGAGGAGTTTTGGAAAGCTGAAGCAAAGACAGAAATTTATTAATACTAACAATGTTACATAAAGGAAAAGGGTCATATGTTTGTAAAACACATGGATCATCCAGATAACACCGGTAGCCAATCGTACGCATGATGTTATCGTGTGATCATCATCTCCATGTCTACCCTTCCCAGCCCATTAAGGTATTAAACGCGGAATGGTATTTTTGCCTACTACATGCTATTACCCGTCCCACCTATCAGTCTCGGAGGCGTTTAGGACTACTAATCTTCAAAGGGAGGGAGCTTGGTTTTTCCAAGGTGAAGCATGCATTCATAAAGGAAGAGGTAACTAAACTTCTTAAACATACCCCGAATGTTAGTCAACGTAGTTGTGGTCCCTAAAAAGGGCAACAAACTTACAATGTTTGTATATTATAAGGATTTTAAAAAAGTCATGCCCTTAAAACTCCTTTCCACTGCCTAAAATCGATCGCATGATCGACGCAATGACCGGCCACAGGATACTTATCTTTCTCGACACCTACTCCATGTACAATCAAATTCAGATGAACCCGAACGATTAGGAGAAGATCTCGTTTGTCACTAAGTTGGAAATATACTGCTACAATGTAATGCCCTTCGGGCTAAAAAAATGCTAGATTTACATACCAACACCTATTTAACAAAATGTTCGAGGAACAGATAGGTAAATCAATGGAAGTTTACATCGACGATATGTTGGTTGAGTCCCTGCACACAGAGGACCATTTAACTAATTTGCAGGAAACATTCAAAATCTTTAGGAAGTACAACATGAAGCTTAACCTAGAAAAATGTGCCTTCGGAGTTCAGTTAGGCAAGTTCCTTGGCTTTATGGTATCAAAATGCGAAATCGAGTTCAACCCTAACAAGATCAAGGCCATCGAAGATATAACCATCGTAGATAGTGTGAAAGCTGTGCAAAGGCTAACAAGACGAATAGCTACCTTGGGTCGGTTAAGTTTGAGCTCATCAGATCAAAGCCACATGTTTTGTCCTTACTCAAAAAGAAAAATAATTTCACATGGACCCCGTATTGCTGACAAGCATTAGAGGAATTAAAGTTATACTTATCAAGCCTACCTCTAATTCACACACCAAAAGTATATGAAAAGCTTTACTTATATTTGGCAGTGTCCGAGATAGTGGTAAGCGGGGTACTATTTCAGGAAGAGCAAGGCACGCAGTTCCTTGTCTATTACGCAAGTTGAACTCTAGGAGATGCTGAAAGTAGATATCCACACTTAGAAAAATTGGCACTTGCACTAATAAGCGAATCTAGAAAGTTAAAGCCATATTTTCAGGGTCACCCCATATCTATTTTAACCACTTACCCTCTTTGAAATGTTTTGCATAAGCCCGAGCTATCATGTCGATTGGCCAAATGGGCCGTCAAACTTGGCAGGTATAATATCGAATATCAACCTCGAACATCCATCAAATCTCAAATCCTACCTGACTTAATGTTTGATTATACGCCGACACTCGTACCAAAACTAGAGAAGGAACTTCTGCTAAAATTGGGTATGCTATTGGGGGTATAGACCCTCTTCAAGGACGGTGCCTCGAATTGAAAGGGCCCGGTATAGGCATTATTATGAAGCCACCTATAGTTAGTACTATTAGACAATCTATTAAAACTTCTAGGTTGACTAATAATGAGGCAGAGTGTGAGGCCATGATTGCTGGTCTCTGTCGACGCCCCCTTTTTGTCACGAAAATGGGTTTATGATATTTGGGAAGACAACCCTATTCCCGTTTGGGAATTGGGTTTTTGGAATTGAAGAGTTCGCCACCTAATGATTAAGTGCATTAGGAAACCAAGAGTTTTGAATTTGAAAACCAGTGTTCGAGTAAGGGTTAGAAATTATCTCGAGGGGAAAGTGTTAGGCACCCCTCAAGATGCACTAGTGTGGTTCCCAGCCATGCTATATTGTGACTTTAATGCAAATAAGTATACCAATAATTTTACACATAAGGGTTGCAAATAGATACGTAACAAGCATGTTGAAATTAAGGTCTAGATGGTTCCAAAATTTTTTTGAGGGAGGGTCTAAGTGCAAAAAATTAATCAAGATGTAAACAAAATTTAGAAGAAAAGGAAGAATGCAGTAAAATTAAAAAGGAGTTTTGGGTAGCTGAAGAAAAGACAGAAATCTATTGATACTAATGAAGTTACATAAAGTAAAAGGGTTAGGTTTGTATAACACATGGATCATCCACATAACACCGGTAGCTAATCATACGTAGGTTATTATCGTGTGATCATCATCTCCATGTCTACCCTTCCCACCCCGTTAAGGTATTAAACGTGGAATGGTATTGTTGCCTACTGCATGCTATTACCCGTCCCATTTATCAGTCCCGGAGGCATTTAGGTATACTAATCCTAAAAGGGAGGGAGCTTGATTTTTCAGGGGTTTTAAAAGGATAAAATTATAGGGCGACAACCAAAACACATAAAGCCGTTAGTGGGGAACTAATAGCAATTAAAGTCTCAAATATGCCTCCTCACTTAAAGAAGAAAATTGCTTAGCATGTCTTACACATTCTGATTAGGTCCTTGGTTAAAATTAACATAGGAAAAGTTCATTCACCATATATTTCCCAGAGAGGGAGTCCAAATTAGTCCTGCTTAGATGTAGTTGTCGAAAATTGATAGTTAATTAATTATTAACTATTTGCATGTGTTTTAAATGGGACCTATAGGAATTATATCTATTAATTAGTTATTTTAATTCCTATAAGCAGATTTGCCTAGTGACAGATGCACTTGCAAAATGCAGGAAGTCCTATAGGCATATTATCTATAAAATATGCAGAGCTTCAGCATCGATTTATTGACATGGTATTATTACAAAGTGTAGAAAAACCTATGTGCAAGGTATCTATGTGAAAATGCGGAATTTGAAAGTGATAACCTATAAACATGATTTCTATGTCCAAATGCAGAATTTGAAAGTAATAATCCTATGAACATGATCTCTATGTGAAAATGCATAAAATGTAATAATCCTAAACATGATTTCTATGTGAAAAATGTAGAACTTGAAAGAGCAAATGTCCTATAGACATGGTATCTATGTAAAAATGTAAAATTTGAAAGTAATAATCCTATGAACATGATTTCTATGTAAAGATTCAGAATTTGAAAGAGTAAATATCCTATAGACATGGTATCTACATGAAAATGCAGAATTTGAAAGTAATAATCCTATGAACATGATTTCTGTGTAAAAATGTGGAATTTGAAAGAGTAAATATCCTATAGACATGGTATCTACCCCTTTGGCATGCATTCAATCCCATCCCTTTTCACTGTACCCTAGTAGTTATTACAAAGTTTATTATAAAGTTTAGACCAAATGAATCTGAAGAAATAAAATTGCATCAGTGATTACATCTACATCTAATCAGCCGAATCCATATCAAAGTCTAATAATATGAGATGAACCAACTTCCAGGATCAGATTTTCAAAGCCTTCCTCTTATTTGGGATGTGTCAAAGTTCCAAGGAACTTCAGGGGTTCCAGGTAATGCTTACACCCCAAATATCATTGCAGAATAAGATTATAGAGCAGTGTGGAAGGGACATCCCTCAGATGTCCAAGTTTAGAGAGAAATCAAGGTCCCCAAGGCAAGGCTCATAGGGGGGGCAGGATTTAGAGACTAGGAGTAAGTGTAACTGAAATGAAAGGGAATTAGGAAGCCAGGGCAGGCTGGTGGTCATGCCTAGCAATTGGGCTGCTGGCACACCCCTGACCAGCCTGTCAGCCGTAGAATTGGGAGTTAAGGCAGGCTGGTGGTCATGCCTAGCAATAGGACTGCTGGCACACCCCTGACTAGCCTGTCAGCCGTAGAATTGGTAGTTAAGACCTTATTGAAGGCCAAGATTAGCCCTGTACAGTAATTAGGATACTTCCAGGCCATACCTTAACTCAGCACACATAGGGGGATGGGGGTATGGGAGCAATTGTTTGTACTAGCAACAAGAAACAAAAAAAGAACAGGCAAAGCACTTAGATATTTTAAAATTGACTTTGCAGAGAATTGAAGGCAGGCATGGATACAGGGACTGTGAGTAAACACATTAGAGAGATACTGTAATTAATTTTAGAGCATACCAGTTCAAAGAAGCAAGTAGGAAGAAACAGTAGACTTGTGAAAGCCAAAGTGCAATCAAAAAGCAAGAATATAGGCTTAGAAGGGGTTGTGATTTCTGTATATTTAATCGTGTGTGTGTGTGTGTTTAAAATTGTGTCATGTATTTATAGTGCAGAAAAGAAGCAGATATAGGTAAGAAAATAGTTTGAAAAATAAATCACACAAGGTTTCCCTTTAGTTAAGGGATCCTGATTTCAAACGGGCAAGGTAAATAAGGAAAGGAGTTAATTAAACACTTTTCAAAGTAGTGCAACATGGGTAAATAGATAATAGTTATTTAAGGAAAGGTTTTTGACAGTATACGATCATGTGAATTAAGTAAAGAAAATCAATTGACAGCAAAGCAATCAAGAGTTGAAAATTTTGTATGAATGAACCAAGTCAGAAAATGGTAAAGCGAGGCTTTACTTAAGAAGAATCACCAGCAATCAATTAACCCCCCAAAAAAGATACTGATTCGAACACAAGTTGGAAAACCTTCCGAAGAAAAATTTCAACACACATATAAAGGGATTGTTATGCTAATCAGAAGAATTCATACACAAAAGGATTCAAACCTATTACATGGATCCGGAGTGAGTTTTAGAGAGTCCAGGGCTCGAATTGAACCCTAGTCCAAACATACAAGACCACACTCATCAAAAACCCAAATCCTAGGGTTTTTGACTTAAACGAAATGCAAAGAAGAGAACCAAGTAGATACAGTAGAAAGTTCAATGTAAATAGAGTAAGGGAATTAATTTGAAACGAAATGAGAGTAGAAGAGACAGTAGAGGAAAATACACTTAAGCAGGCATAATAAGCACACTTAATTAACGTGGTTGGAAAATGTAGTAGACAAATCATATGAAGTCACAGTGGAAGACAAGTAGCAGAAAATAGCATAGAAACATGGCATAAAAACATGGCATAGAAACATAGGATGAGAAAACATAGTAGAAAGAAGAACAAAAATACCGAAAACATGGTAAAAGAACAAGTATATAAAAACACATAAGAATATAAAACATACATAAGAAATGAAGAAGAAATGTCGGAAAACACTGAAGCCTTTTTCAGAAAAACCCTAAACCAGAAAAGAGGCGACTTTGAAAGTAAGATTCTTTAAAAGAAAAATTGGGGAAACCTCTTAAAAACTCAAGATAAAGCATGAATACACACAGATCTGGAGATAATTGGAGAACAACCTCGATAGTTAGGGTTTCAGATGAACCCTAGAATGAGAAAAGCATCGAAAATGTCTGATCTAAGTCGGATAAGACTGAAAAAAGGCTCAGAAGGCTACAATGTGTCGGAGCCAGGCCGGATATGGCCGGAAACCTCAAGTCGACAGAGGTTTAGGTGGAGACCTTTGAGGTATAGCCTCAAACCTTTGAGTTCCAGGCACACAAGAGTGATGGGAGATGAGCATAGATCATTCACTCCCTGAGAGGCCATGGATTCTGGTGGGTTAGAGGTCGAAAATGGGGGATGGTGATTAGGTTTTCGAGAACACTCGAGAGAGTTTGAGAGGGGGAGGGTATTCAGAGGTTGCTACTGAAATGAAATGAAGCAATTAGGGTTAGTCATTAGGTATAATTAGGAACGATGGATTGGGGTCGTTGATCTCAAAGATCAACGGTTCAAATCAAAGGGGCTTGGGTCGGGAGATTTAAATGGGTTAGGGGTTGGGTCGGACTGGTCTGGAATTGGGCCTAGAGTTAGGTCAATTAGGGGGTTTGATTTGGCTATAATTGAAATGCAAATAGGTTATACGTTAAATAGCCAAATTTTCCCTTTTAATTTAATTTAAATAGTTAAAATAATTTTTGAAACAAATTAAATGCACTGAATTGATTAATAATATATGTTAATCTAAAAATACTGGGAGTAATTTTATAGTTGTAAGATGCTATTAATCGCAATATAGGCTATAATTGTAATTTTATGCAATTTTAGCTTAAAATATCAAATAGATTTACAAAAAAAATGCAAAATTTATCTTAATTATATTGTGATGTAAATATGAGGATGGAAATAAATTACTCACCAAAATGATAGTTTTGGGAATAATTATTGGATTTTGTACTGTTAAAGCAAATAATAAAATGATTTTTAAAAGCTTTAAAAATTAGAAAAAATGTTAAAAATTCTTGGGCATACTTATATATACATGTACATACTATTTTGAGAATATTTTGTGTGTAAAAATAGATGGGGAAAAATTGGGTATCAACAACTACCCTTCTTTAACCGGGAAGGATGAAGGAGTTGTCGGGTAAAGATATGATGACCAATTTTGACCGAGAGAAATGACTTGAAAAGGGTTTGACCAAGCTCTGGTTCCTGAGCTGCCTACATATCCCTGGTCTTACAAGAATCAGATCATATGTAGTTTGGGATACATCAGCGAAATATGCCGATGGAGGTTTTGAAAAGGACGGTCGCAATATTTAGGTTAGGAAGGATGGTCAGGGACCGATGGGCTGCGGGAACCGGAGCAAGGTCGCTCCTACTGTAATGGTCGTTGCCAGCTAGTGTACCTGCAAATAAGTAATACAAGAATATCGCGCATAATTTAAACGTGATACAAGTTCCCGTTGGACCATGAATGTTGTCTTTGGATGGTAAGGATGACGTCCTCAGACCATGACGTCATGGGCCATGAAGCGCATAATAAAGGATTCAAAGGCTATGAAATAACGTTCTCGGGCAATGATAATGGTGTCTTCGAACCATGATGCCTTTGAATAATGATGTGCAGAATATAAAGTGGGGTCTTCAGGCCATGCCATGGCGTTCTCGTGCTATGAAAATGGTGCCTCCGAACAATGACGCCCTTGGACAGTTTGGCAGTATTTCAGCCTATGAAATATAGGATTTGGCGGTATTTCAGCCGAAGTAAGATATAAATGGCGATATTTCAGCCGATGCAAAGCAGGATTTGGCGGTATTTCAGCCGATGTAAGATATAAATGGAAATATTTCAGCCGATAAAGTTTTAAATGTAAACTAGCGATCTTTTAGTCGGTATAGAGAATTAAATGAAGGTGGCGATATTTCCCAATGTGAACCATAAATATAAATGGCGATATTTCAGCCAATGCGAAGCATAAGTATAAATGGCGATATTTCAACCGGCAGAGATTTAAATAAAGCTGGCGATATGTCAGACAATAGAGATTTAAACATAACTAGCAATCTTTCAGCCGATAGAGATTTAAACATAAACTGGCGATCTTTCAGCCGACAGAGATTTAAACATAAACTGGCAATCTTTCAGCCGACATGAGGGATTTAAACAAAATTGGCAATGTTTAAGCCATGCACAATTTAAACAAAGCTGGCGGTATTTTAGTCGATGCAAATAAGAGGTGGCGATATTTCAGCCATGCGGGATGGAGACAGTGCTTAGTCTCGGAAGGCAGGAAAGTAGCCTTATGCAGTGCAAGGAAATGCATGATGGAGACAGTACTTAGTCTCGGAAGGCAGAAAAGTAGTCTTGTACAATGTAAGAAAATGCAGGATGGAGAGAGTACTTAGTCTCGGAAGGCAGAAAAGTAGCCTTATGCAATGCAAGGAAATGCAGGATGGAGACAATGCTTAATCTCGAAAGCTAGAAAAGTAGCCTTATGCAGTGCAAGGAAATGCAGGATGGAGACAGTGCTTAGTCTCAGAAGTCAGAAAAGTAGCCTTATGCAGTGCAAGAAAATACATGATGGAGACAGCGCTTGGTCTTGGAAGGCAGAGAAGTAGCCTTATGCAATGCAAGGAAATGTAGGATGGAGACAGTGCTTCATCTCGGAAGGCAGAAAAGTAGCCTTATGCAATGCAAGAAAAATGCAGATGGAGACAGTGCTTAGTCTCGGAAGGCAGAAAAGTAGTCTTATGTAATGCACAAAATGAAAGTGAGGAGTAATGAAATTTCTTAGTCGAGAGACGATAGCTGCTAGTTGATTGTCATTGTGGCTGCCGGGGATGTTGCATGCGGATAGCACTTGAAAAAAGGTGATGATTTTGAGAGTTGTACTCCTGCAAAATATGAGTATGTAACTGGATCTGATGGCTCTATGTTTTGGGGTGCCTGCATTCAAAGAAAGATCGTGAGTTTTGTCAAAGGGGGAAGGTCAGTTCGTCTTCCCGTACGCTCCGCTCGTCGTACTTGGCTCTTGTTTTCATTGTGGTGGCATTGCTAAACAAAGAAATTCTGATAGAAGCCACGCATAATTTTTAAAATATGATGTAAATACATAAAAAAACAATTTTCTTTAGATGAACCGACGACTGTGACGCGGTTCAAAATATTGCGACCTTTTTGCTCCAAAATTTTGAGGGTCCTCCTCAAAATTCTACCCCAGTTTACTGGGCTGCTGCCTTTGACGGCTACATGCAATAAATGGCTGAAAGTCAACTTCGGAATTTTGAGGGTCCTCCTCAAAATTCTACCTCAGTTTCCAATATTGGGTGAAATAACAATTTTATTGAATTGTGACCGAACCCATAGGGTTTCCTACGTATCCCTTCTCAAATGGGAATCAGGTCAGGCTTAGTTCAAATTACATCATACAAAAATTATAATGATTACACATAATAACATTTGACTGCATCTGAATTAATTGGCTTTGGCCAAATTTCTCCATCCATCTCTGCAAGTATGAGGGCTCCTCCTGTTATGACCCGATGAACCATGTACGGGCCTTGCAAATTAGGAGAGAACTTTCCTTTGGCCTCATCCTGATGCGGAAAAATTCTCTTCAGTACTAGTCGTCCTAACATGAATTGTCTCAATCTGACCCTTTGTTGAAGGATCTGGACATCCTGTTCTGATACAATTGACCATGGCAAACTGCATTCAGTGTTTTTCTGTCTATAAAGGCTAACTGTTCATAGTGACTTTTTACCCATTCTGCATCTTCAAGTTCTGCTTCTTGCATAATCCTCAGGGAGGGAATCTCTACTTCAGCTGGGATGACTGCCTTGGTACCGTAGACCAGCATATAAGGAGTTGCCCCAGTTGATGTGCGGACTGTGTTATGGTATCCTAATAAAGCAAAGGATAGATTTTCATGCCACTGCTTATATTTTTCTATCATTTTCCTCAGTATCTTCTTGATGTTCTTATTGGATGCTTCTACAGCTCCATTCATCTGAGGCCTGTAGGCTGTAGAATTCTTGTCCTTGATCTTGAAGGTTTCACACACTGCTTTCATCAGATTACTGCTGAGATTAGAGCCATTATTAGTGATGATTGACTTTTGGACGCCGAACCGGCAAATGATACGGTCGCGGACAAAGTCTGCCACAACCTTCTTGGTTACCACCTTATATGATGTTGCCTTAACCAATTTGGTGAAATAATTAATTTCCACTAAAATGAACCTGTGCCCATTTTATGCGGCAGGCTCGATAGGTCCAATGACATCCATCCCCCAAGTGGAAAACGGCCATGGTGAGCTTGTTGCATTGAGCTCGTTAGGAGGCACCTTTATCATATCTACATGAATCTGGCAACGATGGCATTTTTGAACATACTGGATGCAGTCCGTTTGCATAGTCATCCAGAATTAACCGACTCGGAGTATTTTCTTGGCTAAGACAAAACCATTTATATGTGGACCACAGGTCCCTGCATGAACTTCCTCCAACAACCTGGATGCCTAATTTGCTTCGACACATCTTAGTAGTCCCAAACCGGGAGTCCTCCTGTACAAAATTCCTCCATTGTGAAAGGAGTGATTGGATAATATTCGCAGTGTGCACTTGTGAGTAGTGTTTGCAAGTTCGGGATACTCTCCTGTTGACAGATACTTCTTGATGTTTGAAACCATGGTTTTCCATCTGCTTCTTCCTCGACATTAGCACTGTAAGTGGGTTGATCCTAGATTTTTACCGGGATAGGATCAATGAGGTTCTTGTTTGGATGCTGAATCATGGATGATAGAGTGGCCAATGCATTGGCGAACTCATTCTGGACTCTGGGGACATACCGAAATTTTGTCTTTGTAAACCTCTTCCTCAACTCCTGTACATGATGCAAGTATGATAGTGTCTTGGAGTTCTTAGTTTCCCACTCTTCTCCAACCTGATGTATGAGCAAGTCGGAATCCCCAATCACTAGTAACTCCTGAACGTTCATGTCAATGGCCAGCTTGATCCCCAAGATGCAGGCTTCGTACTTGGCCATGTTGTTGGTGCACGGGAACCTGAGTTTGGCGGACACCGGGTAATGCTGACTTGTTTTTGATACTAGAATAGCTCCTATGCCAATTCTTTTCAAGTTTGCTCCTCCATCGAAAAACATTCTCCAGCCATCATAGGATTCTGCAATTTTTTCTCCTATGAAAGAGACCTTATCGTTAGGAAAATATGTCTTTAGAGGCTCGTATTCTCCACCCACGGGATTTTCGGCAAGATGATCGGCTAGTTCTTGCCCTTTGATCACTTTCTGAGTTACGTAGACAATATCAAATTTACTCAACAAGATTTTCCATTTGGCTAGCTTGCCATGGGCATGGACTTCTGATAGACGTACTTTAGCGGATCCATCCTGGATATAAGATAAATGGTATAGTCATAGAAATAATGCCTCAAATTCTGAGCTACCCAAGTCAGAGCGCAACAGGTGCGTTCTAGCAGGGAATACCGAGCCTCATACGGGGTGAAATTCTTGCTGAGATAGTAGATGGCTTGCTCCTTTTTCCCTGTTTCATTGTGTTGTCCCAAAACACATCCGAATGCCCCGTCCCATATTGCAAGGTAGAGCAATAGCGGTCTACCCAGTTCGGGTGGAACTAGGACTGCGGCATTGACAAGTATTCCTTGATTCTGTTGAAAGCTTTCTGACAATCATCAGTCTATTTAGTGGCGGCATCCTTTTTCAATATCTTAAAGATTGGATCACAAATGACAGTGGACTGAGCTATGAACCGACTGATGTAATTGAGTCTCCCCAAGAAACTCATAACCTCTTTTTTGTTCCTTGGTGGTGGTAATTCTTGAATGGCCTTGAACTTTGATGGATCCAGTTCTATTCCTCGTCGACTTACGATAAACCTAAGCAGTTTTACGGCAGGAATGTCGAATGCACATTTGGCGGGATTCAGTTTTAATCGTACCTTCTCAATATATTGAAGAACTTCCTTAAATCTTCCATGCGGTCAGTGGCTTTCTTGGATTTGATGATGACATTGTCTACATACACCTCGATCTCTTTGTGTATCATGTCCTGGAAAATAGTTTTCATGGCCCTCACATAGGTGGCGCCAGAATTCTTTAATCCAGACAACAACATCTTGTAGCAATACATTCCCCACAGCGTAACGAAAGCCATTTTATCCGCGTCTTCCTTGTCCATCCATATCTGGTGGTATCCAGCAAAACAATCGACGAATGACTATAGCTCGTGCTTGGCGTAGTTCTCAATCAGGATGTGTATGTTCGGCAAAGGGAAGTCATCTTTCGGACTGGCCCGGTTAAGGTCCCGATAATCGATGCAGACTCTTACATTCCCATCCTTCTTTGGTACTGGCAAAATATTGGCCAAACATGTTGGATATTCCACTATCCTGAGGACCTTGGCTTTGACTTATTTTATGACTTCTTCCTTGATCTTCAAACTCATGTCTGGCTTGAACTTTCTGAGCTTCTGTTTTACCGGTAGACATGTCGGATCTATTGGCAGTTTGTGAGCTACGATAGATGTACTGGGACCGGTCATATCATCATATGACCAGGTGAATATGTCCTCATATTCTTTTAAGAACTTCGTGTACTCTTCCTTTTCTGACGGTGACAAGTGAACACTGATGCGCGTTTCCTTGACATTCTCCGTATCCCCTAGGTTGATGATCTCAGTTTCGTCCAGGTTAGACTTAGTTCTATTCTCAAAGTCCTCAACCTCTTTAACAACCTATTCCGGTATCTCATCCTCTTCTGAGTCTATATCTGTTTGTTGCATTATCTCATCACATGTCGCATTCGTCGGTTCATAAAGATAAGTAATAGTAATGTTGTATAAAATAAAGTAAGTGATAGAGAAAAATAATAAGAGCGAGACTTATAAGAAACTGAAATACTTTGATAAATTCCAAAATTGTTTTGAACATTAGAGCTCTTTTCAAAATTTAAAGAAAGTACTGAAGGGAAATAAACTAGCGGAAAAGTAAAGGATGATGCATAGTGCTTTGTTCAGCCTTGCTACCCCGAAGCTTTCTGGGCCTTGGTGGTTCTGATGGATTAATTATTTATGCATTCTCCTCGGCTCACAGCTTGTATGGAAGGGCCTTCCTCTTCTTCCTCCTCGAGAATGACATGATAGTCCATATCTTCGTCTTCCAAGAAAAGATTCTTCATTGATGCCAATGTTTCATCTTCCTCTGACCCATATATTATGTCTGCTTGTTGGAAAGTCTACTCCAGGCGGGGTATTAGGTGCTCCAGTGGATAGTAAGGGTCGCGGCATGGTGGCGACCAGTTCTGGAATTCTTCCCAAGTATATCCATGCCCTAACCCGAAGGCGGTGCCAAGCTTCTTCAGTTTTATAGGCTTAGTAATTCCCTGGAGGTTCTTGCCGAGCCCTTTGCCAAGTTCATACCCGCTCCAATTCAGTATACTTTCTATCTTGTTATCCCACCACTTATCCTTGTCTACAGCATTGACTCGCTCAATGTGATGGTAGGTTTCTCCTCTTAGCTTCCTTTTTTCTTCAATCGCAGGGATGGTTTGGCGACTGTATATGGGTTACTCCTGTCGCCATGAATAATCACCTTTCGTTGATTCCACTCACACTTCACTGCCTGGTGCAGGGTTGATGCTACAACTTCAGCGGCATGGATCTAGGGTCATCCCAGTAGTAAGTTGTATGATATTGGGATATCTATTACTTGAAAATCAACATCGAACCAAGTTGGTCCCATTTGCAGGCATAAACTGATCTCCCCAATAGTAGACCTTTGGGAACCATCAAAAGCTTTGACATTGATAGCCCCATCCTTGATTTCATGCAGACTCTTCCCCAATGTTCTGAGGGTCACCAGTGGACAAATGTTGAGGGTGGACCCTCCATCAATCAAAGTCCTTGTGATGAAATAGTCTTCGCATTGCACAATGATGTGCAATACTTTGTTGTGGCTTAAACATTCAGGGGGGAAACTCACCCTCATGGAAAGTTATTTTATGACTCTCTAACATATGCTAGACCATGTTCGCCATCTCTACTCCAGTTATATTTCTGGGTACATATGCCTTGCTCAGTATATTCATCAGGGCATTCTTATGTGTCTCAGAGCTCTGCAGTAGAGCTAGAATGGAGATCTACGTTGGTGTTTTATTTAATTGATCACTAAGTGAATATTCTTTTGCCTATATCTTCCACCAGAGATCATCGGACCCAGTTTCAATAGGTCGTCCAGAGGCCTACTTACTTGATTCAACTAAGTGCTTTGGAGTATAAATTTTGCCACTCCTGGTCATACCCTATACTACAATTGCTTCTCCAAACCTAGTTTTTCCCTTCCTTCTTGCCTCGGTGGTGTAATCTCAAGGAATGGTCTGTGTATGGAATGTTGTAATGGCTGACATTGCTACAGGAATGGTAACTCTCGCCTTGGGAGGCAACACAGCAACTTCAAATTGTGCAGGTACTTTTAGAGACCCAAACTCCACCTCAATTGGCTCTGCATTCCTTTTGGATGACGGTATTTCAAGCTCGAGAGGCCTGGAAATGTTTACTTTAGCATCCCTAGAGGGCTGGATAAGGACTACAATTTGATTTAGTGTGACTGTCGGTTTCTTGGGCTCGTCACCTTGGGCAATCAATCCAATTGACCTTTTAGGGTCCCAATCATCTTCTACTTCGATCATATGCAAACCACCACCCTTATGATCAGGCAAGGGATTGCTGTGAATGTTAGGAGTAGGTTCCTTAGCCATGATGATTTTGTTGTCAATTAGAGCTTGGATTTTGTCTTTCAGAGATCGGAACTCATCAATGGTATGACCTTTCATGCTGGAATGGTATTGCATAGGTTTTGTTTGGATTGTCCTGTTGGGAAGGATTTTCTGGAGTTATGGCAGGGATTGGGGTGACGTAACTAGCTGCTTTGATTTTTTCATATAGTTGGTTGATTGGCTTGGCGATGGTAGTGTATTGCTTGGAAGGTCTATGATCGAAGTTAGGACGTGGTCTAAAGAAGTTTTGGCGGGCAGGAGGTGATTGATAGTGAGAAGGTTGAGCATTATAGGCTTGGTAAACGGGTGCGGGTTGGGAATATCTTGGTGAGGTAGGTTGATATATGGGGGATGGAGATTAATGGTAAGTAGGTGGTGGAATTTGGTAGGGGGTGCTTGGTAATTAGGGATAGGTTGATATGTGAGAGGAGGGACTGGGTAATCTTGGTATTTTACTGGGGACTTCGTTCTCTGTGCAAGCATCACGACACTCACATCCTTTTTCTTGGATGTGCCACCACACTGTAGAGCCTTGTTGGTAGCCTGCAATGCCTCAAAATTAGTGACCATACAACTTTTAATGCCTTCCTCGATCCTTTCCCCTAGTTTGATGATGTCGGAGAATTTCTGGCCCTCGATCAACATCAACCTCTCATAGTACTGTGGGTCTTGAGCCCGGACAAAATACCGGTTCATCTGTTCTTCTTCCAAGGCCGGCCTGACTTAGCAGCCTCTGATCTCCAACAAGTAGCATACTCGCAGAATATTTCTGTAGGTTTCTTCTTCAAATTCTGAATGTAGAAGACATCTAGCGCATTCTCTGTATTGAATCTGAACCTGTCCATAAAATTGGATGTCATTCCTACCCAGCTTGTCCACTTCTTGGGATCTTGGCTAATGTACCAAGATAGGGCATCACCTTTCACACTTCTCATGAAGAGCTTCATGCGAATCTTTTCATCTTTTTCGACACAGACCAGTTTATCGCAGTATGTACTTAAATCGACTCTAGGATCCCCAGAGCCATCAAACATCTCAAACTTAGGAGGGTTGTACCCCTTGGGAAGTTCGATGTCTGGCTGGATGCAAAGGTCCTCATAATTCAACCCCTCAATACTTTTGTTTCCTTTAACACCCTGGACACGGCTAGTTAGTTTCTTGAGCTCTACGGCTAGGTTCTTTGATGAGAGAGTCTTTATCATTAGACTCCGGTGTGCTTGAAATAGGTTGAGTGTGTTGTGGCATAGTTTCCACGTAGATGGGGTGTGGTGGGGATGATCATTTAGTGGTTCAGGAATGAGGAGCAGGGTGTTGTTGGAAGTGTGACAGGCATTGCAATTTTGATGGGGAACGGGTTATTTCTGTGGTTTCGGGATGTTCTGTGGAGGTATAGGATTTTGAGCATTGGAAAAGTTGACGTCTGGGGTAGTGAAGGAGAATGACAAACTTGCCAAGTTCTGAACTTGGTCTAGTTCTTCTTGAAATTTCATTAACTTCTATTTGAGCTGGACGACACTTTCTTTGGATACCTGAACACCCTGAGAAACCTCTATCCTCTCAACCGAGTTCTCTTTCCTAATGTTGCTCAAGTCTTCCATTTTTGATTTGTTCTTGTTTTTGATAGTACTCGGAGGAGGAGGAGGTGGAGGGCCATTAGATCTTGTGGAGTAGGATGATGATGGCAGAGTGCACGAACTAACCTTTTGCGGAGGGGAAAAAACAAAGTAAAAACAAAAAGGTAATAAGTTAGTACGGATTATGAGAAAAAATGTTGCAATATTTATACACATAGTGCAAGAATATAAATCATGTCCTAAACTGGGTGCCTCGTTGTGCCCGAGGTAGGCCTAGTGACAAGTTGATTTTGAGAACTTATAATGCTAAATGCCTCATTTTATTGATAAAAATAAGACGAATCCCAAAATGATGCTAAAAATAGAAGAAATAAAATGCCACTAATGGTCGTGGGCCTTATTACATTAAAGCAAAAGAAAGACTCCTAACTACTTGGTCCCAGAAGGACCTTCCCCAGGTTGAATGTTCTTGTTGATCAAATCCTCCAGTTCGCGTAGATTCTCTAATAGAAATGCTTTTTCTAGGTTCTCTCCTTCATTACCCTTGGCACTCTGGCAGTCGATGACTCTCTTTCTTACTGTTCCTTCCAATTCCAGCAGACTGTATTCCAGATGCTCCAGCTTTTTGATAGCGTTGGTGACCCTCTCTTTCCATTCATTGATTTGGTCACTTCATGGGAGATTCCTCCACTAGGTCAGCAAGAGTGAGGGTATGTTGACCATACCGAAGTTGGGAACTTTGTCATTCATTTCCTGCAAAATAAAAAGTTTAGACCCTTACCCCCACCGGACTTGACTATTTAAACCAATAATTAGCATAGAATACATTTAGTTCTCCAAATAAATGCACAAAACATGGTGGTGTCCTTTTGGGTTTGAAGGAAATCCGGTGGACTTTGGACAACGCTATCTTAAAGAGTCATTATGTGGACAACATAACTGACTCGACTAGGTTTGACAGTGATGTATGCACAGTTAAATAGAATAAGGTTTCTATGGAGTATTAGATCGGTCCCTTGAGCGGACAACTCAAGAAAGAAAGGCACGGAATCGTCGACTACACTGCTGATCGACTGGTTTTACCACAAATATGCCTTTGCCAAATTTAAGGGGTAATAATATCGGAAGGGCGCAACATCTCATTATAAGAGTTGCTATGGTATATGTTTGGCACAAGTGGAATATGATATTGAAGATGCAGTTACAAAAAATGAAACAAATTGCCACGTGTTTTCACGTTCATAATGATTACAATAATTGCTCAAAAATTACAACGGCATTGAAGGAAAGCAGTAAATGAAAGCGTAAAAGAAAAAGAAACAAAAAGCCAAGTTAGTTTCGAATAAAGACATTAAATAAAGAATTAAAGAAGCAGTAAAGTCACACATAACATGAAGTGGTAAAAGCCTTAAAAAAATCTCCAGCAGAGTCGTCATGCTGTCGATTCCCCCATTTTCTCGCGAAATCAAGTTTACGACATTTGGGAAGACAACTCTATTTCCGTTTAGGAATTGGGTTTTTGGAATTGAAGAGTCGCCACCCAATGATTAAGTGCATTAGGACACCAAGAGTTTTGAATTTGAAAACCAGAGTTCGGGTAAGGGCTAGAAATTATCTCGAGGGGAAAGTGTTAGCCACCCCTCAAGATCCACTAGTGTGCTTCCCGACCATGATATGTTGTGACTTTAATGCAAATAAGTATACCAATAATTTATCACATAATGGTTTCAAATAGATACTTAATATGCATGTTGAAATTAAGGTCTAGATGCTTCCACAATTTGTTTGAGGGAGGGTCTAAGTGCAGAAAATTAATCAAGACATAAATAAAATTTAGAAGAAAAGGAATAATGCAGTAAAATTAAAGAGTTTTGGGTAGCTGAAGCAAAGACAGAAATTTATTGATACTAACGAAGTTACAGAAAGGAAAAAGGTCCTAGGTTTTGTAAAACACATGTATCATCCACACAACAACGATAGCCAATTGTACACAGGGAGTTATCGTGTGATCATCATCTCCATGTCTACCCTTCCCACCATGTTAAGGTATTAAACGTGGAATGGTATCGTTGCCTACTACATGCTATTACCCATCCCACCTATCAGTCCCGGAGGCGTTTAGGACTACTAATCCTAAAAGGTAGGGAGCTTGGTTTTTCAGGGGTTTTAAAAGGATAAAATTCTAGGGCGACAACCAAACCACATAAAGCAGTTAGTAGGGAACCAATAGTAATTAAAGGCTCAAATATGACTCCTCACTTAAAGAAGCAAATTGTTTAGCATGTCTTACACATAATAATTAGGTCCTTGGTTAAAATTAATATAGGAAAAGTTGATTCACCACATATTTCCCAGATAGGGAGTCCAAATTAGTCCTGCTTAGATGTAATTGTCAAAAACTGACAGTTAATTAATTACTTAACTCTTTGCATGTGTGTTAAAAGGGACCTATAGGTATGATATCTATTAATTAGTTATTTTAATTCCTATAAGTAGATTTGCCTAGTGACAGATGCACATGCAAAATGCAGGAAGTCCTATTGGCATATTATCTATACAATATGCAGAGCTTCAGCATCGATTTATTGACATGGTATTATTACGATGTGCAGAAAAACCTCTGAGCATGGTATCTATGTGAAAATGAGGAATTTGAAAGTGATATCCTATAAACATGATTTCTATGTGAAAATGCAGAATTTGAAAGCAATAATCCTATGAACATGATCTCTATGTAAAAATACAAAAAAAGTAATAATCCTATGAACATGATTTCTATGTGAAAAATGCAGAAATTGAAAGGGCAAATATCCTATAGACATGGTATCTATGTGAAAATGCAGAATTTGAAAGTAATAATCCTATAAACATGATTTCTATGTAAAAATGCAGAATTTAAAAGAGTAAATATCCTATAGACATGGTATCTACGTTAAAATGCAGAATTTGAAAGTAATAATCCTATATATGAACATGATTTCTATGTAAACATACAGAATTTGAAAGAGTAAATATCCTATATACATGGTATCTACCCCTTTGGCATGCATTCAATCCCATCCCTCTTTGCTATACCCCAGTAGTTATTACAAAGTTTAGACTAAATGAACCAAAAGAAATAAAACTAAATCAGTGATTACATCTACATCTAATCAGCCTAATCAAGACTCTAATTCTAATAATATGAGATGAACCAACTTCCAAGATCGGATTTTCAAAGCCTTTCTCTTATTTGGGATGTGTCAAATTTCCAGGGAACTTCAGAGGTTCCAGGCAATGCTTACACCCCAAATATCATTGCAGAATGAGATTATAGTGCAGTGTGGAAGGGTCAGCCCTCAGATGTCCAAGTTCTGATGGAGCTCAAGGTCCCCAAGGCAAGGCTCATAAGAGGGGTGGGGGCAGGACTTAGAGAGGAGGAGTAAGTGTAATTGCAACGAAAGGGAATTAGGGGGAAGCCAGGGCAGGCTGGTGGTCATGCCTAGCAACTGGGCTACTGGCACACCCCTAACCAGCCCGTCAGCCTTAGAATTGGGAGTTAAGACATTATTGAAGGCCAGGTTTAGCCTTGGACATCAATTGGGATGCTGCCAAGCTATACCTTAACTCAGCACATATGGGATGGGGGTGTGAGATCAATCGTTTATACTAGCAACAAGAAACAAAGAAATAATAGGCAAAGAAAATAGATATTTTAAAATTGACTTTGCAGATAATTGAAGGTAGGGACAGATGCAGGGACTGTAAGAAAACACATTAGAGAGATATTGAAATTAATTTTAGAGCATACCAGTTCAATAAAGCAAGTAGGAAGAAACAACAGACTTGTGAAAGCCAAAGTGCAATCAAGAAGCAAGAGTATAGGCTTAGAAGAGAGTTGTGATTTATGTACATTTAATCATGTGTGTGTGTTTAAAATTGTGTCATGTATTTATAGTGTAGAAAAGAAGCAGATATACGTAAGAAAATAGTTTGAAAAATCAATCACACAAGGTTTCCCTTTAATTAAGGGATCCTGATTTCAAACGGGCAAGGTAAATAAGGAAAGTAGTTAATTAAACACTTTTCAAAGTAGTGCAACAAGGGTAAATACATAACAGTTATTTAAGGAAAGGGTTTTGACAGTACACGGTCATGCGAATTAAGGAAAGGACATCAATTGACAGCAAATCAATCAAGAGTTGAAATTTTTTTTATGAATGAACCAAGTCAGAAAATGGTAAAGTAAGGCTTTACTTAAGAAGAATCATCAGCAATCAATTAACCCCCAAAAAAAGATTCTAATTCGAACACAAATTGGAAAACCTTTCAAAGAAAAATTTCAACACACATATAAAGGGATTGTTATGCTAATCAGAAGAATTCATACACAAACGGATTCAAACCTATTACATGGATCCAGAGTGAGTTTGAGAGAGTCCAGGGCTCGAATTGAACCCTAGTCCAAACACATAAGACCACACTCGTCAAAAACCCCAAATTCTAGGATTTTCGACTTGAACCAAATGCAAAGAAGAGAACCAAGCAGATACAGTAGAAAGTTCAATGTAAATAGAGTAAGGGAATTAATTTAAAACATAATGAGAGTAGAAGAGACAGTAGAGGAATATACACTTAAGCAGGCATAGTAAGCACACTAAATGAACTTGGTTGGAAAATACAGTAGACAAATCATATCAAGTCATAGTGGAAGGCAAGTAGCAGATCATAGCAAGTGAGACATAGCATAGAAACATGTCATAGAAACTTGGCATAGAAACATGGCATAGAAACATAGCATGTGAAAACATAGTAGAAAGAAGAACAAAAATACATAAAACAGGGTAGAAGAACATGTATATAAAAACACATAAGAATATAAAACATACACAAGAAAGGAAGAAGAAAAGTTAGAAAAAACTGAAGCATTTTTCAAAAAACCCTAAACCAGAAAAGAGGCGACTTTTAAAGTAAGATTTTTTAAAAGAAAAATTGGGGAAACCTCATAAAAACTCAAGATAAAACATGAATACATACAGATCTGGAGATAATCGGAGAAGAACATCGATAGTTAGGGTTTTAGATGAACACTAGAATGAGAAAGGCTTCGAAAATGTCTGATCTAAGTCGGATAAGACTGAAAACAGGCTGAGGAGGCTACGATATGCCGGAGCCAGGCCGGAGATGGCTGAAAACCTCAAGTCGGTGGAGGTTTGGGTGGAGACCTTTGAGGTCTAGCCTCAAACCTTCGAGTACCAGTCATACAAGAGCGATGGGAGATGAGCATAGATCATCTATGGCCTGAGAGGCCATGGATTCCGGTGAGTTAGAGGTCAAAAATGGGAAGAAGGTGATTAGAGTTTCGAGAACACTCGAGAGAGTTTGAGAGGGGGAGGGTATTCATAGGCGTCTACTAAAATGAAATGAGGGAATTAGGATTAGTCTTTAGGTTTAATTAAGGAAGGGCGAATTGGTGTCTTTGATCTCAAAGATCAACGGTTCAGATCAAAGGGGCTTGGGTTGGGTGATTCAAATAGGTTAGGGGTTGGGTTGGACTGGTCCAGGATTGGGCCTAGAGTTAGGTCAATTAGGGGGTTTGATTTGTCTATAATTGAAATGCAAATGGGCTATACGTTAAATAGCCAATTTTTCCTTGTTAATTGAATTAAAATAGTTAAAATAATTTTTAAAACAAATTAAAAGAGCCGAATTTATTAATAATTTATAAATATTAATCTAAAAATACTGAGAGTAATTTTATAATTGTAAGATGCTATTAATCGCAATATAGGCTATAATTGCAATTTTATGCAATTTTAGCTTAAAATATCAAATAGATTTATAAAAAATATAAAAAAATTACCTTAATAATATTATGATGTAAATATGAGGATGGAAATAAATTACTCATAAAATAATAGTTTTGGGTATAATTATAGAATATTATACTGTTAAAACAAATAATAAAATGATTTTAAAAAGCTTTAAAAATTAGAAAAAATATCAAAAATTCTTGGGCATACTTATATATGCATGTACATACTGTTTTGAGAATATTTTGAGTATAAAAATAGATATAAAAAAATTGGGTATCAACAGTCTCGAGCTAGCTAAAAGCCTGGGGGCAGAAGTCATTGAAGCAAAGTGCGATTCTCTGTTAGTGGTGAACCAAGTAAATAAAGGCTTCATAGTTCGAGAGGAATTGGATGCAAAGGTATTTGGACAAGCTGCTGGTAACCTTGCAGCTTCAAGGAGTGGACTCTAGATCATGTACCTCAAGAATAAAATAGTGAGGCCGATGCACTTGCTAACTTGGGGCCATCAGTTGAAGAAGATGATATTATCCTTGGGGTCTGTCGTCCAATTATCGAGATATATGGTCGAGGAGGTTCATGTCCAGACAAATTCCACTAGTCTGACTTGAGATTGGAGGAATAAGTATATCGAATATTTGAAAAGTGGAAAGCACCTATCAGATCGTAAAGACTCAAGGGCTCTACGAACCAAGGAATATAGGTTCACATTGGATGAAGATGGGACATTGTACAGGTGGACGTTTGATGGACAGACCATTGGCAGTTTGTTTAGGACCAGGGGACACCGATTGTGTTATGTGAGAAATCTAAGAAGGCACTTATGAGAATCACAGTGCCGTCGAGTCTTAGATTCACAAAATTATTAGAGCATGGTATGTCGCTCCCCCTTTTTCTCCCAAAATTGGGTTTCAACATTTTTGAGACAACTCTCTTCCTTTTGGGACGAGTTAAGGGATTTGAAGATCGGACACCTAACGGATTAGGGTGTGTTAGGGCACCTAGAGAAGTTAACTCATGAAACTAGTTTGCATTACTAGAGATCAGATAAGGGCTCGAAAATACCTTAAGGGGAAGGTGTTAGGCACCCCTTGATGTCCACAAAGGTGGGTCCCGAGCGAACATAAATAAAACAAATTAGTCTTAAAAGGGGAGAAAACACATTAGACAGATACAATATTCAACTTATTTTTACACACGAGAATAGGGGTAGTCCTAAGTTTTTTAGCCTATAGGATCATTCCATGCAATGCTTTGCAACTCCCTAAAGTCGGGGTTTTACTCATAGCATTAGCGCATGGGCTATCATTTCCTTTACTACCCAATTACTATCTTTCAGTTATTACCTAAGCGTTCTAGTAGCTTCTAACTCGTGCCTTATCTGTGAACTACCCGACCCTTACCTTCATGGAGGTATTTAGGACCTCTATTTATGGTGGTTCTAAACTGACCTATGTTGCTTGAAATGAGAAAGCTAGGCGACAAACAAAATTCAAGTAGGACTATCATGTGAGGAGCAAATAAGGACTCATATTAACCTCCACAAGTAGACAATAAATGCACGCAATTAAATCAACATATTTCTTTAATTTAGGATCCTATAGGCAGGATATCTAGATGAGCAGAAATAGAATGCAAGACAACAATTTATTAAGGAGGGTATCAGGACCTATCAATTTGCCTACTGATTTTATTAAGCCTTGAATCTGGGCATTTTCAGGCAGTAAGATATCACAATTTTAGGCCAAGAATCATTAGCAACCTTTACGAATTTGACTAAGTTTACAAACCGATTTCACCATATAGGCACGATATCTATTAGTTTAAATCCTACAAACATGATTTATAGATTTAGAAATTGATTCCTTCTTTATTCCTATATGTTCTTTATGAGCAGGACCTTCTTGACAAGTTTTGGAGTGTATGGGATTGCCTGAGTAGAGTGAGGTAAGGTTTACACGTATATGGGATTGTTTTAGTGAGTGTGTAGGGGTTGGAATTTAGTGGTGATCATTGGTTGAGTTTTGCAAATCGGGGATAGGTTGCAGGGTATTCTGAGGAGTATGGTAAGTGGTTTGTAGGTATTGAGTAGGAAGATGTTGGTGCTGAGGGGGAGTGGGTATTGGTGGATGAATAGGATTTTTGGGAGGAGTTGCGTATTGATGGGGTGCAGGATGATTTTATGGACGTTGGTTTGATTTGGTTTGTTTTGAGGAGGTGCTGGGTTTTGAGCATTTTGTTGGTTAACGTCTAAGACATTTAGGGTGAGGGGGAGGTTTGCCAAGTTGCGGACCTGCTCAAGTTATATTTTCTCTCCAATCATAGGACCAAATCAAACTGGGTTGGAGTACTTCGACCGTCTGAAGTTTCAACATTCTCAGCATTTTCTTTTTGGACACCACTCAAATCATCTATTTTAGCTTTTCCTTTGCTTTTTGGATTACTTGGAGAAGGAGGAGGTGGATGGCCTCTCGATCTGGCGTGATATGCTGACGATGCCAGTATGTGAGAACCAACCTTGGGGATGGGATTAATCAAAATAAAGAAAAAAATAATAGGTAGTCAAGTCAGTAAGGATTCTAAAAAATACTTGCACATATTGCGAAAATATAAATCGGTGTCCCAATTTGAGGAATCTCGTTGTGCCCGAGGTAGGCCTTGTGACAAGTAGATTTGGAGAAATTTAGTGTTGATAAATGTCTCATTTAATGAATGTAATAAACAAGACAAACCTAAAAACGAAGATAAATGATTTACCAATGGCATCTGACTTATTACATTTGAATTCCAAAATGACTAACCAGATAAACCTAATCTACTTTGTCCCGGAGGGACCTTTCCCGTATTTGGCCCTCTTGGCACCATCAATCAGGTTCCCTAGGCCGTGCATGTCAAACAACATGTATGCTCTTGCTAGATGTCCTCCTTCATTTCCTTATGCATTTAAATAATCTACGACCCTTTTCCTCAATTTCTCTTCCAGTTCCATTAGACCCTGCTCCAAGTAATCCAACATTTTTGCCGACCTTGTATCCATTTTTCCCACTCTTTGATTGATAAAATGTCGAACTTGTTTTTCTCTAGAGGCTTGGCTTCAGATTCAAGGACACTCTCGTGTAGCCTCTCATACTTCACTTGTGCTCCAACGACTTCTTTTATGTAGGGTAGAAGTACACATGACCGGCGTAATATCGATCTGGATCGATTGTATCCTTTTCCACGATAACCTCCAAACGCCACATGTGTTGGGCCTCACATTTGTATGGAATGGCGTCATATTGAAAATCGGCTCTATAATGGTTCATTTTGGAGACTTGTGGTATGACTTGTTTTCTACCAGCTTGTCTCATAACCTTGATAGGGACATAGAGATGTATTCCCCTTAACTATATCAACACCAAATGAGGAACATCCTTGGATTTGATGATGAATTCATCGGTAGGAAACCACTCGAACATCTAGTGAACCTGGTCCTCGGTCAAATTGTTAAAAAATAATGCCCATTCTGTACCATTCCCCGGCTGTGCAAATCTTTCTGGATAAAGGTCATTCTTTTAGAATGGTAGAAAGTGATGTGGTCATTCCATGTCCTCCGTGGAATCTCTTGGTGGTACTGACCCCTCTGAAGAAGTTCTAACAACCAAATCTATAGTAGCAAGCTACAACACTCAAAGTGTTTGAACCCATTCTTGCAACGATCCAAAGCTCGGTATATGTCTGCTACAATCATCGGGACAATAGTATAGGTTTGTCTCTCAATTCCCTCTATCAAAGCTTTGGTTACCATGTCCAACCTGGTGTGAATTTTGTCCCCTTAGCATGGGAACACTATCATTCCCAAAAAGCAGACAATGAATACAAAAACCCAATGATGAGTCCAACCCACGGAAGTGATGGAGAATTCATCATGAAAGATTCAATAACATTTGTTGTGTCTGTATCGTTCATATAGGAAGTCAAAGGATATGTAAAACTTCTTCAAGCACTCCAAGTCCTCATTCTTTCCTAAGACCATCATTTTTATAAACCCCCCAGTATTACGATTTTCTGGTACTATTCAACCGGACTATTCTATGGTAATCTAGTGAATCCTCCATTTTCCTCCAAGAGAGGAGTCACTTCTTTATCACCAAAATGGAATACAACTCTTTCTTTGTCCAGAACATAGTAGCCACCCTGATAAGCATGTTGTTTGGTTGAATGTCCATTAAGGAAGATAGATTTCCAAAAACCCTTTTCACATGGTTTATATCGCTTGGCGAAAGATTTACCCACCAGTCAAACAATAAGGGTGGTATACTTTGGACCATGTGGACTTTGGGGACTTCGTGCCTCATTTTCTTCAAAATTAACAGAGTTAAACCCTTTCCCCTTCCAGATTTGACTACTTATTCATTAACAATTAGAATGTCGGCATTTATGTCTTCAAAAAATGCACATATTATGATTGCATCCATTAGGATTATGGAAATCATAGTGGACTTTGGAAAAAGATTTCTTAAAAGGTTATTATGTGGAAAACATCTTAAACCCGGCTAGGTTGACCATGATGCATGTACAGTTGTTATCAAAGCAAGGTTTCACTATGTCTAGGCTGGTACCCTCAAACGGACAACTTGAGAGGGAAAGGCACAGAACCGTTGATTTCACCGCCGATTGACTAGTTTATCGCAAATAAGCATTTCCAAACTTAAAGGGTGATTTTAGGAATAGCGTGGACATTCATCAAGTGCCGCTATGGTATTAGCATGCGCAAGTGGAATATGATGTTTAGCATGGAGTTATACAAAAAGAAAATAACATGTTGTCAAGTATTTGCACGACGAAATGGGATATTTAATAATTGTAAAGGCATTTAAGAAAACAAAAACAAGGAGATAAGTCAGTTTCCATAGAAAAAGTGATAAAGCAGGGGAGGGAGATCATAAATGAATAAGGATAGACAAATAAATTCACATAGAATAGGAAGGGGTATGAAAGTATAAAAGGCATTCTATAAAGAATAATTCATAGACAAGTTCGTTATGGTGAGAGTCAAAAGATATCCGTAGCAGAGTCACCATGCTGTCGGGCCCCCTTTTTATCGCGAAATCGTGTTTCAACTTTTTTGAGACAACTCCTTCCCTTTTGTGACGGGGTAAGGTATTTGAGGAGTCGCCACCTAATGAATTAAGGTGCGTTAGGGCACCTAGAGTAGTTAACTCATGAAACTAGTTTGCATTACAAGATATCGGGTAAGGACTCGAAATTACCTTGAGGGGAAGGTGTTAGGCACCTCTCGAGGTCCATAACGGTGGGTCCCAGACGAACTTAACTTAAATTGAGAGAATTAGTCTTAAAAGGGGATAAAACAAATTAGACAGATACAATATTCATCTTATTTTTACACAGGAGAATAGGGGCGATCCTATATTTTTTAGCCTATAGGATCATTCCAGGCAATGGTTTGCAACTCCCTCAAGTCGGGGTTTAACTCATAGCATTAGCGCATGGAATATCATTTCCTTTACTAACCAATTAGTATCTTTCAGTTGTTACCTAAGCGTTCTATTAGCTTCTAACTCGTGCCTTATGCATGCATTACCCGTCCTTTACCTATGGTTCTGGAGGTATTTAGGACCTCGATTAAGGTTGGTTCTAGTATGAACTATGTTACTTACAATGAGAAAAGTTAGGCAACAAACAAAATTCAAATAGGACTATCATGTAAGGAGCAAATAAAGGCTCATATGAACCTCCACATGTAGACAACAAATGCACGCAGTTAAATCAACAAATTTCGTTAATTTAGGATCATATAGACAGGATATCTAGATGTGCAGAAACAGAATGCAAGACAACAGTTTATTAAGGCAGGCATCTGGACTTACAATTTGCTTAGTGATTTTATTAAGCCTTGAATCTGGGCATTTTCAGGTAGTAAGATATCACAAGTTTAGGCCCATAATCATTATCAACCTTTACAGATTTGCCTAAGTGATAACAAGAATTAGTTAAACTAAATACTGATTAACAGAACTCTATAGGCATGATATCTACAACTGTTACTTATAGACTTGTAAGAGTTTGAAAGAGTTTTTAGTTTGCTTACCTATTTGACATACATCACAGATATGAGTTCTAGAAAAATTTAATTTGGGAATACCAATAACTAACTCATGTTTGGACAATTTTTCTTTCAAATGCATGCTTGCATGACCAAGTTTCCTATGCCATAACCATGGATCTTCAGACATAGATGTTAAGCAAATATGACCATCTATCTTTTCAAAACCTTTAATGATTTAAATATTTCCATAGTTTTTTCCTGGGAGGACTATTTTATCTGTCTCATCTTCAATAACACAGCCTGTTTTCTTAAAATTTGCCTCATATCCTGAGTCGTATAGTTGACTTATGCTCAAGAGATTATAGTTAATGACTTCAGTGATGTCACAGTTGTTATTGAAGGGAATTGTTTCAGTACCAATTATCATTCCTTTTGAGTCATCTCCAAACTTAACGCTTCCTTCATCAATTTTTGTAACTTCTTTGAATAGGTTTTTATCACATGTCATGTGACTGGAACACACACTATCTATGTATTATTTTTCTTTGCGGCTTATTATGTGGTATTCGTGCAAAACATAGTGATTACTTTATTTTAGCTACCCAAGCTTGCTTGGGTCCTGGAGGGTTAGTATTACTAGATTTAGAATTATTTTTCGATTTCCAAACCCATCCTGAAATATTTGTTTTACGAAAGAGACAAAAAGAATATTTATGTCCACTTTTGTTACAATAGTGACACGTAACTCCTGACCAACCTTTAGGTCTTTCATTAGTGTTAGTACTAGTGGACTTTGTTCTAGCTGGTACTTTTCCAGTTGACTTGTAAGTCGCCTGGTTTGACCTGACAGAACTGTGACTGGTGGATTTGCGCATGCCATTGAGGTGCATTTGCAATTCCTCAAATTCTTCTTGAAGTACTTTTTTTTCAATTTCTTATACTTCATGTTTGAGTTTCTAGTCTTTATCTTCTTTATTAAGTCTCTTAAGCTCATTTATCAGTTTTTGAGACTCTTTCAAAGTTAAATCAAGAATATCCTACAATTTGTTGCATCTTTCACAGTTATAAGATCTTACCTCACTTGTTTTGCATCGTGCCATGAAACAATTCTCATTGCCATCTTTGCATTCATCATTTGAAGTGTCCTCATCCATCCAGCATCCTGGGGATTTGTTCATCTCGTTTTCCAAAATCGTTATGGAGAAGATTTGCTATCTCTTCGTGTTCTAAACTGTCTTTATCGCTCCAACTTCCAAAAGATTTTTTTTGGTTAAAACCTCAGGAAATTTTCCTTTTTAGATCTGGGCACTCAGCTTAAATGTGTCCAAATCTTCCACACTCATAGCATTTTTCATCATTCTTGCAATGTTTGTTGTATTGCCTGGATCGCCCAGGTGGAATTATTCCTTTCCTCGTATTACTGAATCTTCTCATTAAGCCATTCATGTTTATTGATAGCATAGCAATCTCTTCTTAGAGAGTTTCAGGATCATCATCGATTTTATTTTCAGCTATCTCAGTTGAGGCCTTGAATGCGACTGTTCTCCTTTTTTACTTCTTGACTAGTTTTCTTGAGATGTGTCCTTTCAAAGGCTATGAGTTCTCCTCGTAGTTCATCATAGGATAACTTATTTAGATCCTGAGATTCATGTGTGACTACTTTGGTTTGCCAAGTGGTTGGCAGGCTTCTGAGAATTTTTGTGACTTGATCGCCACTCGTATATGGTTTGCCAAATGCTTTTAGATCGCTAATTATTTTGATGAATTTGGCAAACATCTCTTCAATGGACTCTCCTTCTTTAATTGAAAAGATTTCGTAATCATGAACCAACATATTGATATGTGTTTCCTTTACTTTGTTGGTTCCTTCGTATGTAACCTCAAGTTTGTCCCACATTTCGTTGGCTGTGTCACAGCTAGAGATTCTCTCATACTCTTCACCACTTATGGTATTATAAAGCAGGTTTCTCGCTTTGTTGATAACTTTTACCACTTCCATTTGCTCTTTTGTATATGAATTTATATCTTCAGGATCATCAAATGGTTGAGTAGCAGCTGATAGGGGATAATTCTCCTTTTTGATGACTCTCCAAACTTTAACATCATATGCCTTGGCGTAGATCTCCATACGCACTTTCTAGTGAGAGAAATATTGTTCATTGAAGTATGGTGGCCTAACTTGTGAAGTTCCTTCCTAGAAGAGAGCTCATATGATAACTTGATTTTCCATGATCTTTTCTTACAAGCTGTTAAGCAAAAGAAAAATATGTGCCTTGCTCTAATACCAATTGAAAGTACAAGAGGGGTGAATTGAATCTTTTTAAACATAATCTCTATTAGTTGACTGGTTTTTCAATTAGTCTACTATATGAAATAAACTAACAGTTGTAATAATAATATATAAGATGCTGAAATCAAATGCAGGAATTTTATATTGGTTCGGATTCAATGTGAATCCTAGTCCAGTCCCCTTGAGTTGCAAGGGAGTTCTCTTTAATAAATGAGTTTCTTCGAGTACAATGGAAATGACATGATAGCTCAGTTCCCATATCACTCGTCTATTTGGATACAATGCTTCACCAGTGTTGTTTTCTCTTTCTTCCGTAACTTGTTACACAATAGGTCTTAAAGAGCTACAATATTTGTTTGAAGTATAACAAAGAGAGGGAGTTTGGTTCGATAAATTTATGTCTAGCTAAGGTGTGATTACAGGTTTAAATACTTTGAGAGAGAGACTTGATTTCTGTAAAGATTTGTCAACCCAAGAGATTTGATCCTTTGAAAGAGATTGATTCTTTCCAAGGATAAAGTTGTTCTGCAACGGCTCTGTTGAACTTGGAATCTTGATATTCTATATTTAGACACTTGATTGAGTATTCAGTGAGATCTTGATAAATCTGATTCTGTGAGTTTCGCTATAATTGATCCCATCTGTATCTTCTGGGATATCGTCTTCCTTTAATCGTGTCCCTTGATTTCGTCAGTATCTTCATGATTGATTTCTTCTTCCTTTAACCGCGCCTATATTTCGTCAATCATGTAACTCAATCCATACGTTTCCATACATTCTTTTATCATTGATTTCGTCAATCAGAGAGTTCCTATACAAGAAGCAAATACATTATTCTTATCATTAAAATTAGATCTAATAATTATAATTTACGAAGAAGTCCCTAGAGATAAAGTATTTGCCTAAGAGCCCCTAGCATACCTATAAATATGCATGTGACTCCATCAGTCTACCATCCTACGATAGGCACATGCTAGAAGACTCTCTAATTTTTTTTGCTGAAAGTTTCAAAGCCGATTCCCTATAACGCTTGAACAACAATGGCTGAAGAAACGTTTCTTTATTAATTTCTGCTGCGTTAGCTCTGTATTTGTATTCGAATTTCATCATGTGGTATTAGAGCCTCCCTTTAGCCGTATTGTTCGGTGTTATGTTCCGGTGAAAACAGTATGGACAAGGTATTAGTGAAGCTTTTATAGATTTTATTGTGTCGATATTTTCTATCTAATAATAAACTGGATGCATATAAAGATCCATATCGGTGTAATAGTTCTTTCAAGAATGATGCTTCCACGAATTTCCATCACTAATTTGCTTTACAATATAGATTTGTATGCCGCGATCTGTTTCTGTCTTGATGTTAATTAAAATTGGTTCTGAAATAATTTTGTCTGGATAGCGCTTGCGTTGGTTTATGATAGCAGATCTATATATTGTGATTTGATTGGTTCAAATTATTAGGATGTCTTCTAGAAATAGAAATACTAATATCTGAGTTAAGCTTGTTTTCAAGATTGTGGTTGAATCCTTTAGTTAGATATTTCTATTTTAAAGAAATTCGAGACTACCTTTTCGTAAGTGTCTGTAGTTGTCTTTGGACATTGAGTTATTTGTGGCTTTCACTATAATCATCTAAAAGGACTACAATTGTTAATTTTGGACTTTATTGAAATCCAATAAATCTCACTAACAATTAGAACATTTCTTAAATTACGTTTCGGTTTGCGTTCATGTTTTGATTTAAGGTTCACTGTTTTACATTTACTTATTATCGTTCTCCTTATGATGTTTGAAATTTAAAGGAATGGAATCTGTTTTGTACAATAACAGTTAGATCTTTTAAACGGATAATTTATTTAACAACTTTGCTGCCATTTTGAGTTGTTATAATTTTTGTAATTATAAGAGTTAGCCCTTGTGATATTATAGCATCTTCCTTATATTCAGTGTGATTAATATTTGTTTAATTTGGTTATTAAGATTAATTACTTTGAGATGTCATTTTGAGTTTTCTTTTATATCATGTATTTAGGAGTAGCCATAATATTTTAAATAGTTGATACAAAAGGTATTAAGTTATTTACTCACATAAAGTTTGGTGATTAAAATTTAAATTATAATGATATTTACTTAGTCCAATTATGTAATTAAAATGGTAACCCGACCCTCAGGGAGATAACCATTTTGGTGAGATTAATTGAAATGAGATAGTAAACCTTTAAGGTAAAATTATCTTATGCCCACAGGTACGGATAATTTTTTTTATTATGTATTTTGATTTACTAGTCTAATAAAGTTAGTAAATTCTATCCATGGATTGCAACTCTGCCCATAGGAAGGTTTAAAATCTACTATGAATTAGTATTTTATGTGATTCATCTTTGATGGATTGTACTTCATAGCCTATATATATTTATCCTTGTTTTGCAGTCTTTACCGCTTTTCCTACGCTATTTTTTAATGAGAATGCTCGAATTCCAATGCTTTCTGGTGACAATTATGCCGAATGGAAGGAAAAAGTCCTTCTCACTTTAGGGTGCTCGGATCTTGACCTGGCACTCAGTGATTAACCACCTATCCCCACAGAATCAAGTACGCCAGCGGCTAAGGCTGATTATGATCGGTGGGAGCGATCTAATCATTTATGTTTAATGCTCATCAAATGCCACATAAGCCAAAACATTAGGGGTTGTATCCTTAATAGCGATAAGGTCAAAGCTTACATGAAGGCAATTGATGAACAATTTGTAAGCTCTGACAAGGCATTGACCAGTATCCTTATGAAGAGGCTCTCAAGTATGACTTTTGATAGAACTCGTACAGTGCGTGAGCACATTATGGATATGAGAGACATTGTCGCTAAATTAAAATTTCTTGAGGTTGATATGTCTGAACCATTTCTTATGCATTTCATTCTCAACTCACTTCCTGCGAAATATGGTCCGTTTAAGATTTCTTACAACACACATAAGGATAAATGGTCAATCAATAAACTTTTGACCATGTGTGTTCAAGAAGAAGAGAGGTTGAAGCATGAGACACCTGAAAGTGTTAACATGGTGACTCATGGTAAGAGAAATGCAAATAAGAGAAAAAGTATTCCCGTGAAGAATAAAAGCACCTTTGACAAAGATTCTTATCGTTTCTGTGAAGGGACACTGGAAGAAGGATTGCCTGAAATACAAGAAATGGCTTGAGAAAAAAGGTAATCTTACCTTTGTATGTTATGAATCTAATTTTACTGAAGTTACTAATAATACATGGTTGATTGATTCTGGTTCTACAATTCACATTTCCAAAATAATGTAGGGCTTTCTAACTCAGAGGAACCCGATATGAAGTGAACAAAACGTCTATTCTGGCGATAGGATGCGCTCACATGTGGAAGGCGTGGGGACTTACAGGCTCAATTTGAAGGATGGATTTCACTTAGATTTAGAAAATAATTTTTATGTTCCATACTATTCTAGAAATTTAATTTCTCTTTCAAGACTATCCATTATTGGATATGATTTGAATTTTTATTATCCTTCTATGAAACTTTTGAAAGATAATAAAGTTATGGTTTTGGAAATTTGAATGAAAATTTATATAAAATTGAGCTAGAACCCCACATTTGAATGTAATTTTTTAACTTTGTACGATAAAGAAATTAGCACTAAGTGATGTGTTATCAATGAGAACTCATCAAGTCTTTGGGACAAAAGATTGGGACACATCTTTATTGATAGAGTCAAAAGGTTGGTTAATAATGGAGTTCCGAAAGCTCTTGATTTTTCTGACTTTGAGACTTGTGTGGACTTCACACAGGGTAAGAAGACCAATAAATCAACTAAAGGTGCCAAAAGGAGTTCTCAATTGCTTGAGATTATACATACAGACATATGTGGACCTTTTCCTACCACTCGCTTGAATGGTGAGAGATATTTTATCTCGTTCATTGATGACTATTCAAGACATATGTATCTCTATTTTCTATTTAATAAATCAGAAGCACCTGATGCTTTTAAAGTTTACAAAATAGAAGTAGAGAAACAAATAGGTGTTCAAATCAAAATTGTAAGATCTAATAGCGGTGGAGAATATTATAGTAGGTACATAGATAAGGGACAAGTTAAGGGTCTATTTGCTGAGTTCCTTAAAAGTGAAGATATAATTGCTTAATATACCATGCCAGGAATACCACAATAAAATGGTGTGACAGAAAGAAGGAACCAGACATTAATGGACATGGTAAGAAACATGATTAGCAGATCAAGTTTACCTTTATCCTTATGGAGTGAAGCCTTAAAAATCATTGTGTATATTTTAAATAGGGTTCAATCCAAGGTTGTCCCCAAGACACCTTTTGTGTTATGAAAAGGATGGAAACCTAGTTTAAACCATTTACACATTTGGGGATGTCCAACTGAAGGAAGGTTTATAACCCACAACTAAAGAAGTTGTATGAAAGAATAATAAGCGATTATTTTATAAGCTATGCGTTAACTCTAAGGGATTTAGGTTTTATTGTCCTTTCCATTCTCCTAAAATTGTTGAAGCTAGAAATGCTAAATTTCTTGAGGAGCGTGAAGAAAGTGGGAGTGGTTTGACTCAAAGGTTGGAATTGGAAGAAATAAGGGAACCACCCGTGATACCTTTATATATTAGGAACTTGAATGTTGCTCAGAATAATTCTCATAAATTATTTGAACAATAACAAGTTCAAGAGCCAGCACCACTTGAGGAGTCGCATAAAGATCAACCCCCTTTACCTGAACCCACTGAAGAAGTATCTGAACCAGTGGGAGTGAGAAAATCCTCAAGAATTTGAAATCAGCAATTTCTAGCAACTATAGTGTATATCTCTAAGAGTCTGATTATGATATTGGACTAAAAGATGATCCATGCTCGTTTTCACAAGCCATGAGTGGAGAAAACTCCACACTTTGGTATGATGCCATGAAATAAGGGTTAGAATCTATGGCTAAAAAAAAGTCTGGGATCTCTCGAATTACCAAAGGGATCGTCTACCATAGTTTCCAAGTGGGTCTTTAAAACTAAAAGAGATTCATTGGGTAATATCGAATGATATAAAGCCAGGCTTGTAGCCAAGGATTTTACTCAAAAGGAAGATATTGATTACCATGAAACCTTCTGTCCAGTAACAAAGAACGATTCACTGAGAATAATCATGACATTAGTAGCTCATTTTGATTTAGAGTTATATCAAATGGATGTGAAAACTGTTTGCTTGAATGGAGATCTTGAAGAGGAGATATACATGCGTCAGCCTGAAGGATTTTGTGATAAGGACAAATGTCACCTTGTTTGCAAATTGAATAATTTCATTTATGGGCTAAAGAAAGCCTCCCGCTAATGGTATATTAAATTTCACAATGTTGTTTCTTTATTTGGATTTACGAAGGACATCATTGATCAATGTATATACCTTAAGATAAGTGGGAGCAAATATATTTTTTTAGTCCTATATGCGGATGATATTTTGATTGCAAGTAGTGATTTTGGATTTTTGCACGAGACTAAACAGTTCCTTATTCAAAATTTTGAGATGGAGGATATGGATGAAGCCTCTTACGTCATTGGCATAGAGATTCACAGAGACAGATCCCAAAGATTACTTAGATTGTCACAAAAGGCCTACATTAAAAGAATTCTGGAAAGATTCGGGATGAAAAACTGTTCATATATAGCAGCACCTATAATTAAAGGTGACAAATTCTCATTGAATCAATGTCCACAAAATGCATTGAAAAAGGAGCAAATGAAAGACATTCCCTATGCTTCTCTTGTTGGGAGCCTTATGTATGCACAGTTCTATACTAGACCTGATATTGCTTTTGCGGTAGGAATGCTTGGCAGATACCAAAGTAACCCTGCTCTTGATCGTTGGAAAGCTGGTAAAAGGGTCTTGAGATACTTGCAAGGAACCAAGGATTTTAAACTTATATACAAATACTCTGCCTCATTGGAGGTGATTGGATATTCAGACTCTAATCTAGGTGGATGCAAGGACACTGGAAAATCTACTTCAAGATATATTTTCCTTCTTGCTGGAAGTGATATGTCTTGGAGAAGTGTCAAGCAGACTATTGTTGCAACATCCATAATAGAAGCTAAATTTATAGCATGCTATGAAGCTACATCGCAGGCGTTATAGTTGAAAAACTTTATTTCCAGTCTTAGGATTGTCGATTCCATTTCAAGGCCATTGAGAATCTTTTATGATAATTCAGCTGCCGTTTTCTTTCCTAAGAATAATAAAAGTGGTAGCCGAAGCAAGCACATCGACATAAAGTACTTGATGGTTAGAGACTATGTGAAGAAGCAAGATGTGAATTTTGAGCATATTAGTACTACTTTGATGATTGCTGATCCTATGACTAAAGGTCTACTGACTAATATTTTCAAAGATCATGTAACTCGTATGGGGATTAGTAGCTCAATTTTGTGTGGCTTTGTTCTATAAAATTTTGTCCGAACATTATGTTTATTTTGATATACATGATAATGCACACTTTTGGTTTTTCATGTATTATTTATGATCATTGGATCAATAAAGTTGGACTCTGAATGACTTATATTAAGTTCATTCGTAAAGTTATTAGACACTTTATTAGAATATATTGTGCATTGTAATACATGGAAGGAAGTGTTTGTCTAAAAGCATGACCGCCATGATTCGTGTAATAATATATTCTAGTCAAAGTGATTATTGAATAACTTTTAGTTGAGTGATAAATTTTGTGGCCATATTATATATTTATCTCTTATAAAGGATTATCTAATTTTAGTATGTGGGCCAAGTGGGAGAATGTTAGAAATTATCATCTCTTCTAGAGACTTCTAGTGTGGCTCACATATAAGGTAATAAATTATTTAACTTGTCTCCCAAAGGAAATAATATATCAGATAATATTCTGTAGGTATGCATATATGGTAGTTTCTTTGATGGAAAAAAATTACCATATATAAAGAATCTTTATGGTAATTATAATTTATGGAGTAGTCCCTAGAGCTAAAGTATTTGCCTAAGAGTCCCTAACCTACCTATAAATACGTTTGTGAATTGTGACTCCATTAGTTTGGCATCCTACGATAGGCGCAGGCTAGAAGGCTCTCTAGATTTTTTGCTGAAAGTTTCAAAGGTGATTCCCTATAACGCTTGAACAACAATGGCTAAAGGTACGTTTCTTGGTTAATTTCCGATGTGTTGGATCTGTGTTTGTATTTGAATTTCCCTATAAAATCCCTTAAAATTTCTCTCTTAATATCATGGGAAATGATATTTTATAAGTGCTCTAAAAATAATAGTCGAAAAATGTATTTTTTCGTATATATATAACTTATGTATGTTATACACAAAAATTATACAAATTTTACAAATTTTTTCGATTACCGAATATAAATAATTTCCGACGCAAGCTAAAATTGATAATACCCTAACATCATTAGGGGAATAGAAAAACAAAGGGAACGCCCGTCATTGTCTTCTCCTTTTTTTCTCTCTATTTTCTCTTCCTTTCTATTTATCAATTGTCCTTTTTTGAATTAGTTGTTTAGTAAGTGGCTTTTTCTTCTTTTTGTAACAGATCGACCTTTTAGTCACAGTCTATAAACATTTTCTTTTTAGCAAACTAGAAATCATAGGAGAAAATTTTAAACCATGGTCTAAAATTTTGTAAGTTATTGTAAATGTTAAACCACAACCAAATATTTTGTGAGTAAATTGAAATAATGAGCAAACATAAGACCTCAAACTTAGGGCTAATTTTCCAAAGGTTAAATTTGCAAAATATTTTTTTTTTTTAAAAGGAGAAAATTTAACATTAGTCTGGAAGGAACATTTGCAAAAATCAGCTAACAAAAAAAGGGTGATTTTGCAAGAATAGCCTTAGAAGTGGGTGATCTTGATTTTTCAACTCCGATTACCCATGTGGCAAACTTCATGTTTAATAAGTGTTGCTCTTGCTTGCCTCATGGCCAGAACTTCAAGTTTAACAATTGTTGCATCACTTGCCCCATGCGCATGACTTTTGACCTTAAAGGTTAGCCCATGACGTGTGATTTTCGTAAAAATAGCACGGTATAGTCAGTTTTTGGACTGGTCATTCAAAAATAACCAGCGTTTACCAAGTCAATGAAAAATAGTTATTATTTTGCCTGAACCATTTGAGTCTTGCTTCCCGCATCTTGTCCTCCATAGGGGCCACCCCCAACTTCTCTCGAATATCCTCATTCCTAATCTTATCCATCCTTGTATGCTCATACATCCACCTCAACATCTTCATCTCTGTTACTTTCATCTTCTGGATGTGTGAGTTCTTAACCGGTCAACACTCGATCCCATACAACATAGCAGGTCTAACCACTGCTCTATAAAACTTACCTTTTAATAACGGTGGCACTTTCTTGTCACACAAGACTCCCGTCGCTAACCTCCACTTCATCCACCGCACCCCTATACGGCGTGTGACATCCTCGTCGATCTCTCCGATCCCCTGAATAACTGACACAAGGTACTTGAAACTACCTCTCTTAGGGATGGCTTGAGAGTCAAGCCTTACTTCCACTCGTGCTTCCGTTGGCTCGGTCCCAAATTTGCACTCGAGGTATTCCGTCTTCGTCCTTCTAAACCTGAAACCTTTAGACTCAAGGGCATGTCTCAAAACCTTTAGACACATTTACGTGTTATAAAATATGGTGGATACTTCTACATTGTTATTCGTCTCTACTATGTTTTCCAATTCATGTTTTGCCTATGTCAATATTTTCAGATTATCTAGAGGGCAGGACAGTTGATTTTACTTGCAACTGGATAATTTCCTCAGATCTTATGAATTATAGATCAAGAGTAGGTTGATAAACTTATATCCAACCAATGCTAGCTCTAGTTTCTCAATTAGAAGTAGGAAAAATCTAACCCGTCACTATTCAATTTTTCCCAGCTGGAACACTCATAAATAACTTTTTATGGACCTTTTTTAATATATGGTTATGAAGTATGTTATCCAGTCAATTTACAGCATACTAAATAGACACTAAGAATTTTGACTAGTAAGAATGTTTTGTTAATAGAGGTAGTTGTAACCTAGGCTGCAATTTCAATTTGATCTCTCATTTGATTTGTGGAAAGAGGTCACAAAAAAAAAAGCTTCAGCTTGAGTAGAATAAGATTACTAATTCTATAGGTTTCTTGATACAACAGTCTCCCCAGTAAGAGCCATAGCCCTGCAGTAGATAAGTAGTAGCAACCTAGTAATCGAAATGTTATACATTGGTTCTGTAAAAAAAATGATCTAGGAGAAGCTTTCTTACTAAACTAGCTTGAACTTGTTGTTTTTACAGATCAAATTTGAAATTTAATAAATCTTCCCTTGAAGATGGTGAAGCAGAGCAAGTTGAAGCGGTTGAAATGTTAAAAAACAAATTGAAGCCAAAGAGGAAATTACTTTATTTTTCTAGGGGCTGTATGAAGATGCTGCCATTTTTGCACCCTACAATTCTTCTCTTCCTTTTTAGGAATTGTAAAAATTGTGTTGTATAATTTGGATATTTGCTTATGTGATTTTTAATTCTTTGTAATTTACAATGATACTTAATATAATTATTGAGTATTTTGTATGTGTTCTTCTATATACATGTGAAAACATATGCAGTAATGATTACTATTTGGGAATTATCAAAAAAATAATAATATTAAACTCTCATATCAACGAAGGAAAACTTGGCTGCTAAAAGTGTTATTTGTGAAAATTACATACAATTAACGAAAGGCAAACTAGGCTTAAAAGGAGCGGCAGACCGGATATCTTATTGTCGCTAAAAGATCTTTAACGACTGGGATGGACTTCGGTCCTTAACTTTTAACGTCAAGGCTTTTAACGATCGATGACGACCAATTTTTCTCCGATCGTTATTGACTTATAGCGACCGAATATAGACTTTAACCGACCGTATTTCCCTTCGCTAAAGACCATTTTTCTTGTGGTGGTATGAACTCCAGCATATTATGTTGGACCGATATGCTTTGCTGGCTCCAACATAATATACTGGAGACTGGAGCACCGGTGCTCCAAACTCTAGTATATTATGCTGGACCGGTATACTTGCTGGAACTCCGGTATATTTATGCTGCAGTTCTAGTGTACTTATGCTGGAACTTCATCATATTATACTGGAGTTACATCATACTTATCCTGGAACTCCAGTATAATATGCTGGAGTTCCAGTATACTTATGCTGGAACTGCAGCATAATTTACTGGCGTATTTTTCGGGTTTTGAACAATGTTTTCGCTTAAATTTATCTTTACATAAAAAGTGCCTAAATTTTGATTACTTTTAAAATTGGGCTAGTTTTGAACAACCAGATTTAAATCTAGATATTTTTTATTTTCTCCCTCTCCTGAACAAATATCGTAAAAACTTAAAGCCCGTCCATAAATCTAAAACCAAACCGAACGAATTATTTAAGTTCAACGTTTGCATTACATTTTACATATAGTAAATCGATAAAAGAATTGAACGAAATACACACTTTATATAGCGTGAATAGCTAATCTAAAAGAATATTTTCGTTTTACTGGTATTATATTGTAAAGGTTTCTTTTGGGCTTTCTAAATTTGGGAACGTTGGGCCTTACTAATCTCAGAAGGACAAAAACCATTAATAGGAGGATTAGTGAATGGGCCTTCCAATAAACTTTTTGTCATCCACCGATAAGCAGCCTCTGTCAAGTGATAACCATCCCAATTAATATATTTGTTCGGATCCTCACAACTTGTTGCTGGATAATCTCCACATGGAGCAAAAGGATTGAAATTATATGGACCTCCACCTCCACAACATGTTACAAGTCCACCCTTCAAAAACCCTGCAATATACGCGTAAAAACTTAGTCGCTTCAGATATTCACATTAAACAAATAAATATTTGACATATACATTTGGACATAACTTCTCTTACTTAATCATAGTGGTTTCGCTAACATATTACATTAACGTGGTATGTTAGTAATGTACCCATTTTGTCATTTCTTTAAATGCTATGATCAATCCGACTAGTTCTACAGCTGATTAAAATACAATGATCTCCTAAGAAAATATTTATATTAACGGGCAGCTCCGTGCACGAAACATTTCGGAATTCATGTCGAGTTTAGGAAAGGATCGCAATCCAAGGGATGTGATGTAGGCAGCCTACTCTGATACAACTATCGGTGTGGTTTGAACTATTGATTTACGTAATTGAAAATAACCAATTAGGTTTACGACGAAACCTAGAAATCGATCACTGATCCAATTTGATCTAATCCTTCAGAGACTGCACCAATTAATCCGAAGCTTAATTCGGAAGACGAGAGTAGGCTCAAGGAGTATCAAAAGACTAATTCTTGACCCCCTAAAGCTAGAAAGCTGGTTAGACTGCATATATGTATATGGAAAGAGAAGTCACGAATGACTGATTCCACGGCTTGAATCTGTGATCAACAGGTCATACAAAGAAAATTTTATCGTTGCTCCAAGACTCCCATTCGAAGCAAATAATACTTGTATTGAAGGGTCAAGTGCACGAAATATCCCGCAACTCATGTAGGGTTCCGGGAAACGCCGAACCTCAAGGGTTGTGATGTAGGCAGTGCGCCCTGATATTAGCATTAGTGGCTGATTCCACGGCACGAACTCGTGGTCTATAGGTCATACGAAGACAAATTTATCGTTCGTCCAAGACTCCTCTTCTAAGCAAATGTTTGTAATCTCACTGAATATACGTTAAATCCAAGTAAAATTACCGTATTTACTAGGAGCGTGATAGAGTTGCATTGCAGCATTGTAATAATCAGCATAGATAATATTGACATGGGGATGGATCTCTCTGAGACGATGTAATTCCCTTTGAAGAAGTTGATTATGATGAGAAGCAAAGTGATTAGGCCAAATGAGACAACCCAACTTATCATAATCTTCTTCATTCCAGCTCTGGTAATATGTCAAATAAGATGAAGCACATCCAAGAGGTAACACACTTGGCACCATTATTGTCTTTGCCCCAAGCTCCACTAGTTCCTGCATTCAATAAAATAAATAATAAAAAGTTTCAGATTTACTTATAAAGAGGGAATAAGAAAAGGATGGAGGACTAAGGTATTATATCCATCGGTAAATTTCTTAAGTGCTTCAGTTCGACGTGATCTATCACAAACGCTTTTGAATCAGACTCTTCCCCTACTTTCCACGCATCATGAGCGGATTATTTCTCCCTCTGAAACTCCAGCCAAATTGTTCAGGGATGACGGTAAACCCGTTTGCAAATCACAAAGCAGACAACTCGTCGATCTTCGTCTAGCTCCCTGACTACTTACTAATAAAGGGAAAGAATAAAAATGGGTAGAGCAAGATTCTGTACTGACCGT
>MU705785.1:39880-51834 GCA_026770625.1 Nicotiana glauca | reverse complement strand
ACGCTTTTGAATCAGACTCTTCCCCTACTTTCCACGCATCATGAGCGGATTATTTCTCCCTCTGAAACTCCAGCCAAATTGTTCAGGGATGACGGTAAACCCGTTTGCAAATCACAAAGCAGACAACTCGTCGATCTTCGTCTAGCTCCCTGACTACTTACTAATAAAGGGAAAGAATAAAAATGGGTAGGACTATTTACAGTCAAACATTTCTATAACAGCCTCATTTGTTATCCGATATTTTTTTGGCTCTATAATAAAGTGTTGTTAAAAAATATATATTTTAACATAATATACAAATCGGTTCCAAGAAAAGTTTGACTTTGTTATATAGGGATGTTGTTAAGAGAGATCTGACTGTATAATGAATATGTATTCAAGATTGATTAAAATGTTAGCAAATTAAACAGTCTTTTAACAAAAATTCTGAATATTAACGATAAATAAGAATTTCTAGGTGTTCAATATTGAAAATATAATATATAAGTAAAAGTTGATACAATCATGAAAAAAAAAAGATTATTGTAACCAATAAAGAAATTCTTTTTTCTTTTTATTGATGAAAAGATATTTCTTAAAATGTATTTTCTCATAATCAAACATAAGAAAATAATTTATCGTCTAACAAAAAAATCGAAAAAATATACTTCATTCGTTCCAATTTATGTGAATCTATTTCATTTTTGATATGTTTAAAAAAAATGACTCCTTTCTAAATTTGGAAACAGTTTAGTTTAAACTTACAATTCTACCCTTAAGAGAAACTTTTATAACCGCACAAACACTCTAGCCCCTTTTTGACTTGTTTAGGACCACACATTTTAAAAATCTTCATTTTTTCTTAAATTACATGTCCAATCAAATAGATTCACATAAATTAAAACAAATACTGTACTTTTAAGAGCATATATAGGAACTAGACACTTACATGAGCACCAGAGGCAATAGTTTGTACGACTAAAGGGATGATGGGTAGAATTTCATTTATATTTTTTCCTGAAAGAAGTGCATGTGTATAATCATTGCCTCCAAATTCCCCAAGAAGAAATAACGAGCTCTCCAATAAATTTCTGCAACCTGTCCAAAAAAATTCAATATATATCTTAAAATTTTTATTGAATATTAATTTAGAATTCAATAATTTAAACGAACTAAAATTTTGAATTCGTAAATTTTAAATTATGGCTCCGCTTCTAGTTATGGTTAGTCCGAAAGCACACAATACCTTTCCAAACCGTAGCTAGTCAGAATTTAGTCATGTGCGATAATATTTTAATCGAAAAAACGACAAATATATCCTTATACTATAAGAAATAATTTAAATATACCATCGTTTGAATATTCATCCAATTGTACTCCTACCGTTATACTATTGTACTGATTTGTCCCTAATTTAGACGGAGAGACATGTGTAAACACAGAGTGAAATAACCCACCCGCAATTTTAACATCCGATTTCTTAACCCAGCCCTTAAGTTACCCATGCCCGACCGGCCGAATCTCTTTATTTTGATTTTTTAAAAATTTTCTTTCTTTGTTTATTTACATCCTTCTCTTTCTTCTTTATAAAAAAAAAAAAAAAACCCTGCCACTACCTTCCTCCCAATTTCACCTAGTCCGAATCTAATTTTGAGTCCAATTCAGTCTCTGGCAATGCAGCTCTTTATCATAGTGCCAGTTCCTCTTCACCTCTCCACAAAATAGAAAGAAGTATTAAAACTGTAAATGCATCAAACTTCTAGCCTTCAAACCGCATAACCTTTACAAAATTCCATCTAAAGTTCTCTTTTACAATCATATACCCTAAAATTACAATGCCAAAAAATGAAACATTCCTATACGGCATATCTAACACCTTCAACGGATCTTGAAAAATCCCACTGTAGAAAATATTGGGTCCACCCATAAGGGGTGTTCTAAGATCCAATAGGGTTATTAGTTAACCTTAATATTCCCTATATAAGTACACTTAGTGTGTACATTAAAAAAATACTCTGCAGTATTTTTTTATGCGTTCCTTTCTCTCTCAATCAGTAATAAGGGTTTAGACTTTAATATTGGGGGTTGCTCCAACACACCGTAACAACCACCGCCGACCAGTAATTCTGGTCATGGTTCATCCGTTTTCACTTCCGCTTTACAAAAAACAAGTAAGTTCTCGTTTTACGATTTACGCGCTATCTAATGTGTTTAGATTAACGTGTTCCTTCATTAGTATCAGAGCCATAGGCTGGCATTCTGATTCGGAGGAATAAAAGATTGTTCTGTCCTTTGTGTAAAACAAATATGCATATCTGTTTTTTTTTCATGTGCAATTGGGTTTGATAATAAAACTCTATACACTGATTTAATATTAAGTTTTAAAGCAGTTTCAATTTTTTTTTACAACAATAAGTAAAATAAAGTTCTTGTTATTTTTGGATCTGTCTGAATGTCGTCGTGTACTTGCGTTACACAAATTTTTTTGTGTCTTCATATCGCTGTCTAAAATTCTCCACTGTTTCTTATGACATTTGAGTCTAAATCATAAAAGACATAAAGCTTTGTGCTTCAAATCCTAGTCATGCCAGTGGAGAAGAAGAGAAACACAGCTTCTTCTTTTTTTAAATCATTGTCAGGGCAAAGAGGAAGATAATAATAGAAGGAACTTTGTGTTCCACAAGAGCGGCGGTAATTTGTTAAAGGACGAAGAAGCTTACTAGGTTTCTTTCTCTATTGTGATATCAATTTCCTATAACACTAATAGTCTTTTTAAAATATATATAATACCGCTTGTCAATTTTCTATTCTCACGTGGGATTGCTACTTGGACCATATATGTATGGTAAAGAATTCTGTTAAAAGATACTTCGTTTTAGTTTACGTGAATCTATTTTCTTTTTGGTCCGTGCCAAAAAAAATAATCCATTTCTTTATTTGGAAATAATTTACCTTTATGCAATGATTTCTAGCCACACAAAATATATATGCCTCATTTTACAGTAAAAGTTCAAAAGTCTTCTGTCTTTTCTGAAACTTCGTGCCCAGTCAAATGGGATCACGTAAATTCAAACGGAGGGAGTAGCACTTTAAAATGGGTTTCTTCCTTTAAAAGCTAACAGAATATAAAAGTTGGGCTAAAGGCCTGGGCTTTCTACCTTACAAATAAGGCAGTAGTATAAATTTGGGCTAAAGGCCCATTTTACAAGAAAGGCTACTATGTGAGTTTTTGTTTTGGGCTAATGGCCTAAATAGTATTTAAATTCAGGTCTATTTTTAGATTATAAAATTAGTCATATGGACTTAATTTTCAGAATATAAATTTAGTATTTATATTCTTTTATGAAATCAATAATAATTTTATTATCCCAATTACTTAAAATGTTAATTAGTTTAACATTACATTTATTTGTTAATTTGTTTAACATTACATTTATTTGTTAATTTGTATAACATGCTTGGAACATTAATTATTTTTAACATTACTTTCGTTAATTAGTCAAGCACAAGATTCATGTTAATTTGTTGAGCATTATATAAATATTAATTAGTTTAATATAAGCAATACTTGTTAATTTGTTTAACATGTATAATATGTTAGTTAACATTAAAATAAATTTTATGTGAATTTGAATAGCATGTAATAAATGTTAATTGGTTTGATATTAATTTTATTTACGTGCTAATATAAGTTATTTGTTAACTTATGATCCACATGGGATTGTAAAATCATGATTAGATAATTATGTTGGTTAAACATGATTAAGACGCTTAGCTAGATAATTGAATAGGTTAATTTTCATGATATTTTAATTCTTGGACGATGATTGGGAACATAGTCAACTTTCGACTCCATAATTAAATTATGTATTTATTAACTTAATCAATTGATGTTTAGTGTCATAATATGTATGTATGTAGAACATCGTGCCTTGCGTTATTTTTTCATGATCCTCATTTTATTTTTTATTTTGTTAAAGAATGACTACTGCTTTGAAAAACATTGTTGCTGAGCTCAACTGAGCTCAACAAAGGGTTGAAACTCAATGGTGACAATTATGAAACCCGGAGCTTGAAAGTCCAGTATGTGCTAGATGAGTAAGAGGCTCTAGAGGCCATCAACAATGTCATGAATGGGCCTGAGGAAGGAAACACTGCTCAGCATAGGCGTGAGCGTGAAGCCTATGACAGTTGGAAGAAAAAGAACTCTATTGCTCGCATTACGTTGTTGAGCACCTTAGATGATGACATTTTATGGGAGTTTAAAGATTACCAAACAACTATGGATCTTTGGAATGCTTTGAGGAAAAGGTTTGGTACCTGTTCCACTACAAGGCTAAGATCCTTAACGATCAAATTTGACTCATATAAGAAACGCCCAGAACATTCAATGAAAATGCATCTGAGGCAAATGACAAATATGATCGGGGAGTTGAAAGATGCTGGTCATATGTTGACTGATAAACAACAAATTCAAGTTGTCATACGTTCTTTACCTAGTTCTTGGGATCATATGAAAATGCATTTGACCCATAATGAGCGAATCACAACTCTAGAAGATGTCCGGAGATACCTTGAGTTAGAGGAGGAACGACTTGAGGTTGCAAAGCCAATAGCTGAGTTGCGCATGGCAACAACCTCCAAAACCAAGAGTGATTCAAAGAAAAGGAATTGGGTAAAGAAGAGAGGGTCACCTCAAGTCCAGCCTACTAAAAGAGCAAAGACTAAAAAAGGCCGGAATAGGCGTCCCAAAACTGTGAAAGTTGCTAAAGTGAAATGCTATAATTGTGACAACAAGGGTCACTATGCTAGAGATTGCTCTGAGCATCCTAGAAAGGTATTTCACGATGCTCGAATTAGTGAACTTTGTGTTTCTAGTTCTGTTTTTCTAACTAAATCTAATCCTTTGTGGATTGTAGACTCAGGAGCAATGGACCACACAGCCTGGGAATGCAGTGCCTTTGTTGAATTTCGGCGAGTTCCACGTGGAGCAAAGTGGATATATGTAGGCAACAATAATAAAGTTTTTATTTAAGGGATCGGTACATGCAAGTTAGTCCTGCGTGGTGGTCGAGACCTAATTCTACATGATATTCTCTTTGCACCAACAATTCGCTGGAATGTTATTTCAGTTTCAGTTTTGCTTAAGTTAGTATTGGACTTGTTTTGTCATGGCTATTCTGCCAAGTTGACTTATGGTTCTACTTTATTTGATTTTGGTCATGTGACCGGAGGTTTAATTATTATGGATTTGGATTATGATTCATTTAATAATAATGCTAGTTTTTTCTATATTTGTTTCTTCACATAAATATGATAGTGTTGTAAACCTATGGCATGCTAGACTTGGTCATATTGGCCAACAAAGAATGCAAAGGTTAGCAAAACAAGGTTTGCTTTCCAGCATTGAACATGTGGAATTGTCCACTTGTGAAAATTGTCTAGCTGGAAAATCTGCAAGAAAACCTTTTGGTCAGGCAACTAGAGCCAAATATCCTTTGCAATTAGTCCATTCGGACATCTGTGGGCCTATGAATGTTAGGGCTAGGCTTGGAGCAAGATATTTCATCACATTTATTGATGACTTTACCCGTTTCGGTTATGTCTATTTGATTTCCCACAAATCAGAAGCGATAAGTTGCTTCAAAAGCTATATGAGCTTAGTGGAAAATCAATTAGCCAAGAAGATAAAAGTTGTTCGAACTGATCGTGGTCGTGAATATTTATCAACTCAGTTTAATAATTTATGTGGTGAAAAGTGAATAGTTCATCAGTTGACTATCCCAAATACTCCACAACAATATGGTGTTGCGGAGAGAAGAAACAGAACGCTCCTAGAAATGGTTAGGTCAATGATGGCACAAGCTAACCTCCCAATTAGTTACTAGGGTGATGCGTTACTTACTGCTACCTTTGTACTTAACCAAGTGCCTACAAATTCAATTACTACCACTCCATATGAGTTATGGACTGGAAGACAACCTGACCTAAGTGTATTAAGACCTTGGGGTTGTGCTGCCTATACACATGATTCCTCTTACAAATATGGCAAATTGGGCCCGAGGGGAAAGAAAAGTATCTTTATAAGATATTCTGAAACCTCAAACAGTTATGTGTTTATAGTTCAGCAAGACAGAGGGAGTGTAACTGAGTTTGAATCACGAGATGTCACATTCTTAGAGGATGAGTTCCCTAAGAAGGGAGAGGTAGGTCAAGACCTAACCTTATTTGAGATAATGGATCAAGAACTAGGAGGATCACTTAATTCGAGTGGGAGAATTTTAGCAGATGATGAATTAGTTTCTCATCAAAGACCTCATTCATCATCAGATGCGAATGAAAGTAATCCTTCTACTTTTAGTGGAAGTGACCAAATGGATCTTGTTCTAAATGGGAGCGAGATGGTCGCAGATCTTATTCCAAGTAGGAGCAGAATGAATGATTTTGATCTGAGTGGGAGTAACATTGATCCAAATGGGAACAATGATGAATTACAAGTAAGACGTGGTTCTCGTAAAAATATTCTCCGCCGACGATTTGATGTTGACGTCGGAGAACTATTTATGATGCTCCTACAAGAAGAAAACGAGCCTAAAAATGTAAAAGAGGCTCGCTCATGCCCTTCTAAGGATAAATGGACAAAAGCAATGGAAGATGAATTGGAGTCTATGAGACTCAACAAAGTTTGGGAACTAGTTCAAATCCATGAAGGATGCAAAGCAATTGGGAGCAAATGGGTTCTCAAAATTAAGCTCAAGGCTAATGGCACAGTTGAGAGATTTAAGGCTCGACTAGTGGAGAAAGGGTATACACAATAGAAAGGAATAGACTACGAAGAGACTTTCTCGCCTGCTGTACGATTTACCTCGGTTCACCTGGTTCTAGCTATTGTTGCAAGCCTGGATCTTAAATTACATCAAATCGATGTAAAGATTGCCTTTCTCAATGGAGAACTAGATGAAGAAATCTATATGGAACAACCTGAGTGTTTCATTGAAAAGGGCCACGAACAAAAGGTTTGTAGACTTTTGAAGTCTATATATGGACTCAAACAATCTTGGCAATGTTATATACGCTTTCAAAATGTTCTTGTATCCAATGGTTTTACCATGATGGATGAAGACCATTGCGTTTATACCAAGAGATCAAGAAACAACCTTATGATTTTAACATTGTATGTAGATGACATACTTATAGCTGAAAATGATAAGGAGTTTATAACCGAGATAAAGTCATGGTTATCATCCCAATTTGAGATGAAAGATATGGGTGAAGCTGCATATATTCTTGGAGTTAAGATTTCAAGAGATCGTCCAAAGAAACTATTGTATCTCTCATAAAAGAATTACATTAGAAAAGTTCTTAAACGATTTAATATGCAAAATAGTAGCCCAGTTGAAACTCCTATCAGTAAAGGCCATACCTTGGGAAGTCAGATGTGTCCTAAGACTCCTGAAGAGACAGAAAGAATGAGCTGAGTTCCTTATAGGAGCACAGTCGGAAGTCTAATATATGATATGGTGTGCACTAGACCTGATATCTGCCAAGCAGTTGGCTTGGTAAGTAGATATCAGACCGACCCAGGTTTAGCACATTGGCAAGCAGTAAAGAGGATCATGAGATATCTAAAAGGAACTGCTGATTATGCCCTTTGTTATCAAGGCGGCAAGTATCTGCGATTAGTTGGATACAGTGATGCTGACCATGGAGGAGATCTAGACGAGAGGAAGTCTACGTCAGGATATGTATTCTTACTCGGTGATAGGGCCATATCATGGATTAGTAAGAAACAATCATGTGTAACACTGTCTACGATGGAAGTCGAATATGTGGCTCTCGCATCAGCAACATAAGAAGCTGTTTGGTTGAAATGTTCTTGGAGCACTTGTTGGATATTGCTGAAAATACTGAACCAATGTTAGTCTACTGTGACAATGAGGTTGCAATATCCTCCACCGAGGACCCAAAGTTTCATTATAAAACAAAACTTATAGATATCAAGTATAACTATACGAGAGACATGGTTAGACGCAAGGTAGTGAATATGAAGTATCTGTCTATAAAAGATATGCTAGTAGATCCATTGACCAAACCTTTGTCTAGAGATGCATTTGTGAGACACACTAGGTCTCAAGGCTTGTGTAGACTCCGAGATACTTTATTTTGTTATTTATTTTCAAGTATTCTCAAACTGATGTTCTTTGATTATCAATAAAGTTGATTTACATACATACATATTTTTATTGTTGAATGTTATATACATTATTTATTTATTTTTATAAGTATGTCGAGTAGACATGAGGTTGGCCTTCTCACACAGGAAACCGCCTCCTTATCTTAGTGATGTGAGGAGATGAGACATGATTTTAAGAAAAATTATCATAAGGATAATGTTAGAGCTATTCGCTTAAAATTAGAATGTCGCTTAAACAATGACATAAGATCATTAGGGTGAAAAATGTTCACCTAGTATACTTTGTAAGCCAGATGTGAGTTAAAAATGATATTGTAGATCAAAGAACTCAAATTTAGATACTTATGGTGTCTAAATATCATCTGTATATCATTCTTTATGAGATAAAGACATACGCTCCTTGGGAAAAAAGAGAAAATGTTGTAGCACATGTTACATACCATGTGTGCTAATGTCGACCAATTGGGTTAACATAAGCCCATTCTCAACTTATTGTTGTGTGAGACCCAGAGCTTTATGATGGCTCAAGATTTTGTATCCTTTGAGACTCTGATCAGATACTTGAGACTTAGTGTGATGTTAGCTATCTTAGTGTGTTTCCAAAAGACCATGGACATAGATTTGGTCTAGCGGAGCATAACTAGAAAATCAGTCATACTAATGTTAAGGGAATCGTGAGAAGAGGAAGATCATTGATGGAATCTCATTTATTTGTATTCACTGGTGCACCAATTATAACTTATGAGTTATGATTGTGAATACAAGAAATAATGATATATGAGATTTTGAGACTATATCAAGTGTGATTTACATGATCTAGGGTACTGCATACTTTATGATCTACTTATAGGTTTGCGCTCGACGAGAGGCTATATACTCCTAACAGATGTATAGCACTTAGCTCTCACAGTATGCTGGTCGCACAGTCTACTTCCCTGTATGAATGATTGAGGAGATGAGTTGAGAATATGTTTCTTAGGCTAGATGAGCACTCCTATTATGTATGAATGGGAGATATAGGAAATATTGGGTCCACCCATAAGGGGTGCTCTAAGGCCCAATAGGGTTATTAGTTAACCTTAATATTCCCTAAGTACACTTAGTGCGTACATTAAAAAAGCTCTCTGCGCAGTATTTTTTTATGCGCTCCTTTCTCTCTCAGTCAGTAACAAGGGTTTAGACTGTGATATTGGGGGTTGCTCCAACACACCGTGACAACTACCGCCGACCAGTAATTCCAGCCACGGTTCATCCATTTTCGCTTCCGCTTTACGAAGAACAAGTAAGTTCTCGTTTTACGATTTACGCGCTGTCTAATGTGTTTAGATTAACGTGTTCATTCACCCACATTTTTGCTATTCATAGCAACAAGAATATTCAAGCAACCTTATTCTCACACACCTTCCATGAATAATTTTTTCAGAAACAATTTCCCCTTATTCACCCAAAATGTCCACTGAACCCGACAAGGTAAACTCATCGAGGGTGATTTTACTTTTACATATTTGATTGAAAAGCTTAATCATAATTTTCTAAAGATAACGTCTTTTGTGTTTAATATAGTCAAAAACAAACTAAAACTCAACTGGGTTTTGCATACAAAGTATGAGGAGATGAGTTTTGATTGCTCTGTAGTAGAATTTTGGTCAAGCCCATGATGAAAGATACGAGATGTAGTTGTTGAGCCTGTTTGAGATTGAGATTCATTTGAAAGCTAAAGCTAAGTTAATGAAATTTGTAGTTGAAGAAGAAGAAGAAAGAGTAGGGCATAGAGAAACAAAAGAAAGAAAATAAAAATCAAACATACTAGACGGGTCAGGTAGGGGTAAATTAAGGGTTGGGTTAAGAAATCGGATATTAAAATTGTGGGTTGGTTATTTTATTTTGTGTTTGTCACGTGTCCCCCTTCTAAATTATGAACAAATTAATATGATAGTATGACAACAGTGTTACAATTGCAAATTGAGGGTATATTTAAACTATTTGGAATAGTATATGGATATATTCGACTCCAAATAAAAACTCACATGGAATCTTCTAATTGTGTGTCACTTTCCTACTACCTTTAATTTGCCCCCACCTCTAACCCCACAATTATTATTGATAAAATATACTTCTTACGCGCACTTTTATTTGTTTATTATATTAAAAATATATTTTTATTTTTTACTTATTTAATTTAGCAAATCAAGAGACACACAAATTTTTTACTCTTATTATTAACTACTCATACCTTAAATTAGTTCTCAAATTTCTTTTAAATACTATTATTATTAAGAACATTATGATAAAATATATACTTCATTTCTTATTTCTTAAGGGAAGTGCAAAGTTTATTTGGGACAAATAAAAGTGAACGAAGGACCAACAAAGGTTGTGGTGGGGTGGTAAGTACTCCTTCGTCCTTAACCAGAGATCTCTGGTCTGAGCGCACTGGGTATGGAATCAACTTTATTAGGGCGCGCTTTACTTTATGTGAGGCTTCCCGATGCGAATCCAAATATAATCAGAACCCAATATAAATATCGTACAAATTACGGAATGACACTCACCTGAAAGATTTATAATTAGACCCCAATACAAATATCGTACAAATTACGGAAGGACACTCACCTGAAGGATTATGACATAAATATGGAAGCATTTGTTTGAACCAATCCAATTGATCCCACATAGAAACATTAGTTACTGTGTCATAAATTCCTCTTTTTTCATAGAATTTTGCATCCATTGCTCGAGATCCAACCACTGCAAAGTTTATTCCAGATTGCATATTTCCTCCATCTTTAGCCTCCCTTGAAGGTGGTGGAAGAGGAAGTCCATAGTGTTGTGCTGTCATATTAATTATTTCAATATAAAGGTATTACAAAAACTGATGACAAAATAAGGCGGAGCAGAATGGGCGGAAGGAACTTCATTCGAACTCCCTTCGTCCAAAAATATATAAGACTGTATTTATTTTTATATCTATATATAATAGATGATGAACTTTGTTCATAAAAGTTGTGTATTCGCCACTACATTTTCACATATAATGACATGCAAGATTATTTTTTTGAAGAGCATTTTCTGATAATCAAACACCTATATAGTTTCTCTCAAAAAATATTTTCTTATAAAATGGCTTGTGTTATACAAAATATATATACTATATTTTTTGAAATTTTTACTCACGAATCAAACATTATAAAATATTTTTCTAAAAAAAAAATATTTTTCATACAAAATAACTTTCGACATACCAAACGTGTGAATATAAATTCTTTAACTCAGTAAAGACCTCACCTTTTCTAACTTTCTCTTATTATTTAATCATAAATTACCTTAAGGAAAATATCGCATATACTAGTTGAACGACAGCAAGTCCAACAAAATTACAATGTTAACAGTGATTGGAACTTATAGCAAAGTAGAATTAACTTGTTGATTCCTAAATTTATCCATGACTCAAAAATGTAGAATTTTATGGATAAAAATGCAACTAGATGATGTAGGATCCACAAAAAATAATACAATTTTGGAGGGTCCGATACGAATACAACTACAGTTTGGAGAAACATATTACCTAATTACAATAAATTTATCCATGACTCAAAAATGTAGAAGTTTATGAAGTCCCCCACCCCAGAGCTCTTTAAAAATGTCATTGGATGATGTACGATCCACCATAAATAGTGTATCTTTGGAGGGTCCGATTCGAATACAGCAACAGTTCAGAGCAACATATTACCTAATTACCCATAATTTATCCATCACTCAAAAATGTAGAAGCTTATGAAGC
>MU705785.1:22037-33357 GCA_026770625.1 Nicotiana glauca | reverse complement strand
GGGGGGAGGGAGGGAGTATCTATAATTTTTCAAAGGGGAGTTAATTTTAAAAAAAATTCCAAAATTGGACTAATGGTGCAATTCAGCCGTTGGGCAACGACCATTTTCTGAAATAGACCGTTGCCAACGGTCAGATCTGGGCCAAGCTAAAAAAAAATTACGTTAAACCGGTCTGGGCCGGTCCGGTCCGGGTCGGTTAACCGATTTAACGATACTGTTCATCTAACGGGTTGTACCGGTCCGGATAATCGGTATTTAAAATGTGAACGGTGCAACCCCCGTGTCCCTCCTAACCTAGCCCAACCCAGCCCCCTTTAACCGGTCAGAGCCGGTTCCAATTTTACTCGATCTGGGCTGGTTCGGAACCGGACTGACCCGGCCCGTTTAACACCTATAGTTTGATCCCAGATTCAACAATCTTTTTTATATATATTTTTTGTTTTTGCATTTTACCATTTATCTAGTTCGGCAGTCATCTTATTTATTGGTTTAACACAAATCATTAAATAGAAAACTTAATAATTATCTCGTCGTGTTTAAATTCTGGGTCTCCGTCCATATGAAATCCATATAAGACAAAGAAAGATGTATGTATAAACTAAGGTTCTAACTTGTACACGTTTCATGGTCTCGACATACATGAGGGTTCCAACCTGTAAATACAGTGTAACCTATTTATTTCATATATAATACAAAATTTGACCATGTGGATATCCTTTTCGATTATGTATATGCCTAGCTGGCTTAACAAGTGGGCAATTATTATTAGGAGAAGACTAAAGGCAAGATGGTACATTAAGCTTTCGATATATGCGAAATCCAGGAAAAGATTGGACAACAAGGATCTATTATATGCAGTTTTATTTTGTATTTTTGGGAGAGGCTATTTCCACGACTCAAACCCATTACTTCTTAGTTATGTGACAACAATTTTATCAGTTACGTCAAGACTCTCTTCTATTAGGAGAAGACTATTTTCTTATTAAAAAAATCTTTTTGTTATGGTCCTTGGGGTGTAGTCAATTAATTTGTCGAATAGGAGAAAAATCGAAAGCATATCTATATATAACAGATCATATTATTCAATAGGAATTCAAATCTCATGAGTATCCAAAGTTGGATCAACTCAATATCATGTTTTTTGCTTTTCATTTATTCTAGGCAATATATATCCCGTATTAATTGCAAATGTCATTAAAGTATGGAATGCCAAAATTCTTCTGTACTCAATTATTTTATGTAAAGCTATCTTAGACTTGATTAAACATATTGCTCGTTGTATGCGGCGAAATCACAGGATCTAATTTCTTGCTATCGAGTCACTCAGAAGAATGCCTCGAGACCCCGAGGACGCAAGGCCATGACCAAGATCCCTACCTGGGGGGTCGTTGAGGCTTGACCTAAAAAGGATATAGATCGAGGCTAGAGTAAAATGGGGAGTTCCCAAGGCACGTGGCCAAATCTAATAAAGCCGACCTACCCAGAGCCTGTATCAAGGCATCGCATCTAGCCGTCCTATCTCCCTGCCTTTATATTTTTTGTACTATGACAGAACTCCCCTCCTATATAAAGGGGATCCTAACCATTTGTAAAGGGGTTGTTGTTGCTCCAACTATTATGCATAAGATCAATAACATATCTCTCTCTCTCTCTCTCTCTCTCTCTCTCTCTCTCTCTCTCTAACTTATTCACTCGAGACTACTGCTTTCATTTATTGCTTTCATACTTGTTCTTCATTTATCGCTTATCATTGGCCATAAAAAGCCTCCATTAATTATATTCTAACTGTTATCCCTTTTCCGTTTACCCTCGATAGCTCGAGCCCGAGCCTAGGCATCGGCCTCGAGGTCCGTCATCGGCCAGGCCAAGGCCCGGATAGCAAGCCCCCTTGGTCTAATCATAACCCTGTTTTTGTTCGTATTTTGTACTTTAACTTCATATATCCAGTGTCAACTACTCTAACAACTAGCATAAAAATAGATCACGTATTTTTAAAGTCACATAAATAAATTTAATTGTTATTACCATTTTTACGGTAAATAGTTTGGCGCCCACCATGGGACTAAAAATAATAGTGATTATTTTTTTGTTGATTTCATTACACAACGCAAGTTATCTTTCACATTTTTTCTTTTCCAAGATCTTCAATTTTAGGTCGAAATGTCTGGTTCGGCGAACAGAGTTGAGAATGACAACCTCAAAAACCACGGGGAAAATGGGGTGGCCGTTCCAGTTATCGGCGCGCCACCACAGAACCCCGATAATGCCCCAAGACTGATTCCAGCGGACACGAATTCGCAGGACGCGCAGCAGGTCGATGAAACCTCACGCACCAACAGGAGTATACAACATGGTGACCAACAGGAAGCCCAAAAAACTCCAGCTCGGGAAGAACATGAAGTTAGCCTTCATGTTATTTTTGAAATGTTGCAGGCACAGTAATTGGCTATCGCTCAGCTGGAAAGCCACCCGAAGACTTCTAGCACGGTAGGACCGGGAGATACTCCTCCGGCCGAACATGTACCAGAGAGATCGAGCAATAATAGATTGGTAGCCGATCCTGCCATCATAAAAATGCTCGAGGATCTCACCAAAATGATCGAATCAGGCGAGATAATGATGTCGGCCAACGACAAAAAGGTTGAAACCTATAACTTCAAGGTCGACCAAACCGCGGGCGCACCCCCGGTTCTAAAATGTGTAGATTCGAAGAAGTTCATGCAGCGGACGTTCCTAGCAGAAACAACCCCAAAACCCATTCCAAAGAAGTTCAGAATGTCAGAACTCCCAAAATACAATGGGACCTTAGATCCCAACAAACATGCCACTACCTATACATGCACAGTAAGGGACAGTGACATAGAAGATGATAAGATCGAGTTCGTCTTACCGAAGAAGTTCAGAGAAACATAATCAAAGGGGACCATGACACATCATCACGACCTAGCTCCTAACTCCGAAGATTCACCTGCCGTGCAAGCATATTCCTTCGTAAAGGCACACGCTGATGCCATCAAAGTAGTAGCAAGGAAGTATGACATATTCAAGATTAAGCAAAGGGAGAATGAGATACTGCGAGAATTCATACCTCGTTTCCAAACAGAACGCATGGAACTACCCCGGTCTTTGATGACTAGCATGTGCAGGCCTTCACTCAAGGCCTGAATGAACGAAGCTCGATGGCTTTAGAAAAGTCAAAACAGAACTTGATCGAGTATCTAGCTATGACCTGGTCGAGCATCCATAACCATTTCTAATCAAAAACTAGGATCAAAGATGATTAGATAGGAGCCCCCTCAAGCTCAGTATACCTAAGCAGTCCCCTGGAAAGGGAACCGAAACGAAACAAGAAAAGATACCAGTCGCACACCCAATATAGGAGGAATACCCCGAAGCGCAACCTACCTTTCAATAGTCGTAGAATAGGTTGAGGACAATATCCTTGGGGGCTCATCAACAGATCCAGGTTCGACGGAGATGCGTGGCCAATGGGAACACCTCACCTGTCGGAGTACAACTTTAATATCACTGTATAGGGCATTATGTTTACGGTCAGCGAAATCAGGGACACTGAATGGCGCTGGCTTATTCAGTCAGATCCTTCCTAGAAGAATCATGACTCGGTATGCGAACTTTATAATGTGTGCTGCCATAGAACCAAAAATCGTTGCCAACTCCAAAAAGAAACGGCTGAGCTACCCAATAAAAGTCACCGTCGAGAATTTTTGGGCACTCGAGCTCAAAATCAATCCTGAGAAAGAAAGGCGTCCAAGAAGAGCGGATTAAAATGGCGACGACACATTACCATGATGTTAGAAGGGCCTTAATGCTCTCCAGGAACTTGTGGAGAGGAGGAAAAAAATATCCAGCACCTGAGAAAAATGAACTCGGGGACACATACCCGAAGATTCCCTTGCATTCGATGAGGAAGTCTCCATAACCTCGCCCCAACCTTACAACTCACTAGTAACCTTCTTTCTCATTCCTTCATTTCATATAAAACAGGTGCTCGTAAATTTAGGTGGCTTGACCAACATTATCAGATCAAGGGAGATAGAGCATCTCGGACTGCTGAGCCAAGTCACACCCGCCTTTCGAATCGTTGATGAATCTAACACGGCAGCCGAAACAATGAAATGAGAGACCATTCTCTCAGTCAAGCATGGTCGGCGCAGACTGAAATTCCAAATCCCATGTCATCAAAGGAGACACGAGGTATAAACTCCTTATTTGGACGGCCGCGGACACACCGCATGAAAATGATACCTTACCCTTTTTGCCAAATGATTAATTACCCAACGAAGGACAGAACTAAAACCATCTGCGAGGAAAAACACGCAGCAGGGAAAATGTTTGCATTACAGAATGCAACACCAACACCAATATCTCCACTCTCGAAAGAGTCAAGGGGTAATCAAGCCACAAAACATTGCCTGTGCACCTCACGATAAGGTAAGACCGTTTCTCCCTTTCATTATTCTGCACTGACCCATATGCAGACACCTGGTCAGGGTGGTCGAAAGTACTAACCCATCCTAAAGATCTCAAAGGCCTTAATGGCTTCTGTTGCACTCTTTTCCCTTCGGCCGAGCTGTTGTCCCAAAGAAGGCTTCGCCGGCAAGATTCTTAACGACCACGCGCTCCCTAAGGAGGATCCAACGAGTGTACAATGCTTTCTTTTGCAATCCACCCCAAACACCGGAGGGCACTCCATTGAGAGGTTATCCACTCGGAGGAAACGGGAAACGAAAGGCCAAGTTTCGACTAAGAAAATAATGTACCAGGCCAAATAGTAAAATGAACCATGTCCCCATATGCCGGGGCTCACGATAACAAAACAACATGTACTTATGCCAAGCTATCAAAGAATATCATTTGCCAAAGCACCTCGTACTCCATAGCAAATTCAGCAATTTCATAGCAAGGATTCCTCCGTCGAGAATGCCCCGAAATACTCATCGACTAGCGTCAATAATTCGGCACATGCATGGCCTCAGGGTTGGAATTCCATACTCATAAGCCCTCAAAGAGGTGACACAAAGATTACGAAACGTCTCCAAAAAGAAAAATTGTCCCCAACACTCGGAGATTGTCATCACAGACTTAGAAAGCGCAAGACCCCATGGTCGAAAGCTCCAAGGTTGTAAAAGCCGTCAATAAGGCAATTCCAAACTCATGAGTAACGGCCTCCAAGCCTGAGTAAACTCGATGACTCAGAGACTGTCGCCAATCGCCATTCACTTAAAACTAGAGGTCATAAGACCCCGATCGGGTAATCTCGGTCTAACAAGGTCAATTCAATACAACAACAAAAACTGTAAAAGACCTCAATAGGCATGACAAAACTGTAAAACCTCAATAGGCATGGAAAAACTATAAGACCTCAATAAACATGAGAAAAATTGTAAGACCTCAACAGGCATGACAAAACTATAAGACCTCAACAGGCATGAAAATTTTGTAAGACCTTACTACAGGAATAAGCTTAATATCAAAGTTTAGGCTATATGTTACATTTGTAAGACACTCGAAAGGGCATACTCTTGATGTATATGCCTAAACTGCTACACTCGGGATCAAAGGCTAGCCAAACACAAATGACTACGGTCATACGGCTGCACCATCCAAATTAACACGTCTCGAGGATGCCCCACCGTCGCTATAGAATCACAGGCCATTACTTCGAATCTACTTCAAAAAAGAACCGGTTAAAACAAGCAACCCTCGATAGGCAAAAAGAGCTTCAACCATGTCAGCTTCAAATCACAAGGCTTCGAGCTATTTAGCCTATGAGCTAAACCTTATGAGGTGCTCGAATATCGCCGTTAACGATTTAAAATCGAGGTTCTTCGCGAACCAACAACGGGTCGGGAAAAATTATTACAAAAGTTCGTAATGAAAGGAAAACAAAGCCTATGTATGCCTAAGGGAAAAGCATAAGAGCCATTGTCGCCAGCCTAACAAGCCTCAGGGTTACACACAAACCATAAGAACCACTGTCACCAACTTAAAATTTGAAAACTTGAGGGTCAAAATAAGCTCGAGTTGTAACCTGATTTAGAGACCGGATCCAAAATGGTTAACTATATATGCCTGAGGGCAAGGAATAAGAGCCATTATCACCAGCATACACAAATACAACATTTTGAGGGTCAAATGAGCTCGAGTTGAAGCCCAACTCGGAGACTAAACCCAAAATAGTTGAGCAAGCGCGTAGGAGCCTCTAGGCCAGCATAAGTAAACCCCAGAGCCATATCACGAATCTAAGGATTCTCATCAGCTCTGAAACTAGCCCGCCTGGTCAGAAGCAAAGTAAAGAGAGGTACATTAAAAATAAAACTTCAAGTTTTCATTTTTACATACAAAAGAAGGCGTATTCTCCATCTACAAACACGCTCTGAAGATATCACATACGGAATGGAAACATATACGCCCCATCCCTGAGGGATACAGCCTATCGGCCTTATCTTCACTCTCCTCGGTGTCAGATAGAAGTAACCGATCTCCGCTCTCGTCCGCCCTCGCTCGCGCTAGCTCTTCCGGGAGAACAAAACCCCTGGCGCCGATCTCCTCAAGTACCCTTCTTTGGGATTTGCAATGAACATATTCTTTAGTCCTATCTTGACAATCAAGGACCCTCTTCAACTCGGCTTAAGCACCGGTCGTATCCCTTAAAAATATCGCCATCTCCTGATCAGCCTTGGTCCGGCCCAATGCAGCTATAGCTCGAGCATCAATGATCTTACCGCTAACCTTCAAAAGTTCGAACTCAAGCTTTGTGATCATATTCGCTTGAACTGAAGCATTGTCACGAGCTAAGCAGAGTTGGAACTTGAAGGCCGGAACTCTAGCCAAGGCACATTTCTCCTCTGAAGCATGAACCTGTGCCCCAGCTCTTAGATCAATGCAATCGTTCCTAATTCGGTCGACTTCACCCTTGAGGCATTCCAGGGCCTCCGTCTTACTTTGCAACTGGGATAGGCAAAAAGTTAACCTGAAAGGTTAAAAAGTAGAAAGCATACTAAACCAGGATGGGAAGTTACCTGCTCCATCAAATAACTCTCATAATTCAAGCTTCGGTATGCCTCATGACGCCGATATGCCAACTTAGCTTCCTTCTCCTTGCAAAGGAGCCTTAGGGATCTACAATCCTCCACAGCTTTCCGGAGCCTCATTTCATGATGGATCAGCTCAGACCTAAGCCTGCCAAAGGCCTGCAGATGAAAAATTCGATAAGAAAGGGAAGGAACGGGGTTCGAAAGACCTACGGCAAAGCTCACTGCAAAATAAAGTCGGCAGACTTCCTTGAATGTCGAGCACATATCTACTGACCTAGTCTCTCGGCCCTAGAAGATCAACCCCGGTCAAGGTATGATCACTTTGAGGAGCCATTTTTCCAAGATTCGAAACTTCAGGTACAATAGGCTCGGGTGATATTTAGGCCTCAGAGGCCTGGCCCCGCTTCTTCTTGTCATGAGCGCCATCACCTTGTAAGTACACGCCCTGCTTATTATTGTCACCCTTCAGCTCGAAAGTTGGAAATACCTTCCCCTCTTTGGAGGAGCACGACCTCACCTTTGGAGGCTCTCCAATACCTACGATAGCAAGATTGATACGTGAATAGGGAAAAAATGTCTTCAAATGAGCAAGGGACAAGGAAGAAGTAGTATACGCACACACCATGAAGTTTTTCCTCCTATCTGCCCCGGGACATGGCTCGCCACCTACGCTTCTCATAATTTGAGTGGGTCGTCAGCTCCCGGACCCAATTGGGTAGGTCAGGAACATTGCCCGACTCTAATGAAATCACTGCAGAAAAGACGGAAACACAGTTATAAAACCAGCTTTCACCCTGAGCAAATTCAAGAAAGCGCGGTACGCTCCACTCACGCGTATAATTCTATTCCTCGGGGAATGGCATAAGTTCCACGGGGACAACGTCAGCCGTCCAGACCTTGACGAACCGACTAACCTACTCTTGATCTCTGTCTTCCTCATTATCATCAACAAAGGGTGTGGACGAGCGGTACCTTAAGGTTAGTAGACCTTGAATATGAAAGGGCCGGTACAACCTGACAAGGTTATCGAGCGTAAATTCAAGCCCCGCTTTCTCTGTAAAAAAACCTCATCATCAGCACTATCCGCCAAAACAACGGGTGTATCTACGCTAAGGTAACCTGATATTACAAGAAAAAGTCAAGCACGACCATATCAAGGGGGACCAGTGTGAAAGGGTACATGTGCACATTCAGGAGTCCATCGGCATAGTCTGCTTTACCCTCGTCTAGGGGAAGAACCTGTAACACTATCTCCTTCCCCCATCCGCAATCTCTCCTCACTAACTCGAGATGCTCAGCTCTTATCAAAGACGTAGCCTTCAATATAAACTCTCATTGATTCTGAGCACTAGGAGTGGAACTTTCCCCTTTCTGCTGGACAAACCCCGGAGTCACAGTCATAGGTATGGCAAGACTAATAAACTGAAGCGGGAACTACACAAGCACTCTGGAGCTAAGTTAAGTGGATGTCCCAAGAATTGGAAGCAACCCCATATATATGTGAGGAAACGACAGCGGTCCATCTACCAAAGTTAGACTCCGAAAGGTCGATGACTTTGGTGCCAATCTCGAGGTAATGCCCGACCTTGAGGACCTCCACCAATGAGAAGTTAGGTTTCAAGGAGCCGACAGCACCTTCTCCAGTTCCGAGGTGGTTCCCGACCTCGAGGACCTCCATCAACAAGACGTTAGGCTTCAAGGAGCCGAAAGTACCTTCTCATCCCGAGGTGGTACCCAACCTTGAGGACCTCCATCAATAAGAAGTTAGGCTTCAAGGAGCCGATAGCACCATCTCCAGTCCCGAGGTGGTACCCGACCTTGAGGATCTCCATCAACAAGAGGTTAGGCTTCGAAAATCCTTCAGCTTCATTATAGAGCTCGAGGTGGTACCTGATCTCGTAGTTTTGCTCTTAAAAAGTAAAAGAAGCACTTCGAGCTCCGCCCATGAGGGCTCAAGACATCGCCTAAATATGGGAAGCCCCTAAATGGAGGCCTACCTACAACGCCTTAAAGGATTATCTACATCAAGTTCAGAGTAAATCTCCAGGTACCCGAAGCTGACCTTTACTCAAGATACCGCTCTTAAAACTTCAAAACTCAGCATACTATCTCCATGAAACTCGAGGGGACTGATGGCCCAAATCCATCGAACCAACTCAGGCTTGGTCCGAGGTAAGGCAATGGGCTCAAAAAGAAGCCATTTCAATCAACCGGAGATAGGAAAGAATGCTCACACCCGAGTTAGATATCAGCAATTGTCAACAAAGGAAAACATTCAAAATCCTCGAAGTGCACAAGAATATACAATAATAAGGCAAGCATCAAAGACAGAAATCAAGAAAGTATCTCTATATTCATGAAAATTAGTTTACAATGGCCCTCGATGGGACCTTGCATATGATTATAGAAGCCTACAGAGGATCTCTACAAAAAAACGAAGAAGCAAAAAGATACACATAGTAAAAGCCTAGATCCTAGCCTACGCCCGAAGGTCCACCTCGACAACAACATCTCTGGATATCATCTTCCCCAAGTGCATGACCTCAAAGAAAATATCTTCCAAAGTGCCCTCCCCTCAGAAGCCCTATCCTGGCCTTCCACACTGATATCCCCATAGGATAAGCCAAGGAGCAGGGAGGGATAAAAAAATGCTATAGCCCGCCAAAGGTCGAGGATCTAGCCAAGAGAACCTCAGAGAGGCAATAGACCTGGCGAACGTCAACCTCACTCGCATGGCTACTTTAAATCCACTTCTTGGGACATTGAGTCGTCCAGGCTGCCGACCCGAGGCAAAACGCAATATTGAGTCGGGGTATAAAGGTGAACAACGGTGTATAATCTGAGCCCCCTTTTGAGCAGCGGTATATAGTCTAAATAATTTTCTAAAGCAAGGAAAGACGATTCCCCCGCCTATCATTATCTCGAGCCAATAAGGACAATAACAACAAACGTACCAACAACAATAACAACATCGACAGAACAGTGTAATCTTGCTCGACAAAGGGGAGCTCTAACTAAAGGCCACAAAATGGCTTATAGGAATGCTTCCAAATGACCTTAAGGCCGTGAACTTCAAACATGGTAATCAACAATATAGAAGGATGACAAGGAGAAAGGGGTAAGTGAATGAGTGGAGAAAGACACTTGGATAGAAAAATAACGCTAGAACGCCCCATTTATAGGGGATAATGACACGGCCATCAATGCCTTTGAAAGTTTGACCGCCAGGTACAATTAATGTATTCCTGAAAAGCTAAATCGATGGTGGTACTATCACTTTGATGAACGGAAATTGACAACACATTAAATGGTTTCGAAAAGAGAAGTCCATAGGATGCCCCAATAATCGTATAAACTCACCTCAGAGGTTGTGTCATTGATATGACATCCTTACGGGGATCCCGATAAGTTGGGTATCATGATCGTTTCCCATTGCTTCGTTCTGAGAAATACGGAGACAATCTATATGCAGAAAAATCTAAGAATCTAATTTCTTGCTATCGAGTCACTTCAGAAGAATGCCTCGAGACCCCGAGGATGCAAGGCCATGACCCAGATCCCTCCCTCGTGGCTCGTTGAGTCCCTACCCAAAGAGGATATAGATCGAGTCTAGAGTAAAATGGAGTGTTCCCAAGGCATGCGGCCGAATCTGACAAAGCCGACCTACCCAGAGCATGTATCAAGGCGTCGCGTCTAGTCGTTCCATTTCCATGCCTTTATAATTAATATATTTTTTGTACTATAATATGGCTCCTCTCCTATATAAAGAGGATCCTAACCATTTGTAAAGGGGATACTGTTTCTCCAACTATTCTGCATAAGATCAATAACATCTCTCTCTCTCTCTCGTTCTCTCTAACTTATTCGCTCGAGACTACTGCTTTCATTTATTACTTTCATACTTTTTCTTCATTTATTTATTATCATTGGACATAAAGAGCATCCATTAATTATATTCTAACTATTTTCCATTTTCCTTTTATCCCCGATAGCTCGAGCCAAAGCCTAGCCATCAGCCTCGAGGCCCGAATAGCAAGCCCCTTTGGTCTAATCATAACCCCATATTAGTTTGTATTCCTTCCTTTAACTTCATATATCCAGTATCAACTGCTCTAATAACTAGCATAAAAATAGATCACGTATTTTTAGAGACTCATCAACAAATTTAATTGTCATTACTATTTTCACGGTAAACATAATTGTAAAAGCATTTCTCATTCAATTTAGTATCATCATATATATATATATATGTGTATATATAT
>MU705785.1:4205-20763 GCA_026770625.1 Nicotiana glauca | reverse complement strand
TATATATATATATATATATACAAGAACCAACTTTATTCTTTCTAAAAAGTTTTTATCTGTTTTATTTGAGTGAGAAATTTATTCTAAAATAGCATAGCTTAAAGTTGAATGTAACCATAATTGGAACCAACAAGTGTTGTGGTAGAATTGTAAGTATGTTTTCATCACTAAAGGTCTCGGATTTGACCCCGAATAAAGAGTCCTCTTTGTTATGCAATACTTTTTTCCAATGTTGGACATTTTGACTCAATTACGAATTTGATCTAGCCCCAATGCGAGTAATAAACATCCGATAAAAAAGACTGTATACGAATGTAATCAGAAAACACAAGATTTTAAAAGAAGATATGAAACAACATAATTTAGGGTGGTGGTCGAGGGGTGAGGTGAGGGTGGGAGCAGACACTCAACGTGAAATATCACTTATGGAACTAATTTTCCTGATTTTTAGGGAACTTGTATTTCTATAGAAAATATTTCAGCCAAAAAAAAAAAAAATTTGAATTTTTTTCCTCCATACTAAAGCACCCCATAAGTCCTCTTATAATTAGATGTCACGGCTTAATATTTTTTTTTCAGTTTAGTGATATAAAATAAGAAGAAAAAAACTGGAACCATATGATAAAATGATTATTTATATGGATAGCAAGGTTCGCGAGCCAATTAAAATAGAAGTTTCAAGAGCCAATTGTATTGTAGAAGAAATTGATCATCAGAGAGGCAAATGACCTCTGCATTTTTTTTTTGTAAGAAGAGAAACTCGCAGTCGCTACAACTGCTGCCACAATATTTATCCTTCGGGTGAGCACTTTATGCACATTAAGTAAACCTCTCCCTGTTTAATAGCTTGCAAACAACACATGGGATGTAAACCGCACTAGGCTCAACCTAGAAGGTATTAAGGGCAGATTCGATATCAGGTCATCTGTATGGATGACATATGGATGATATACAAATGACCACCCTGCAAATCAACTGGGCAACCCCAAAGGTTGACCACTGCATTTTGTTCTTTTCTTTATTAGCTTTTATTTTATTATTTAAAAAATTAGTCCGAGCGTTCTATTAATTTCTTTATTAAAAAGGAAATGATTTCAGGTATTGCAATTATTCTAGATGATAGAGATTGAATTCTAAGATTTCAAGACCAAGGTTGAAATGAGGATCCCTAATTGTGCTGTGTTGGTTGGCATACGTGGAATAGAGTGATGTGGGATCACCCCGGGTTTTGTGCTTAGTAAGGTTATACCGTGATTTGATAGCTCTGGAAAGACTCCTGACACATTCGAGGACGAACGTGTATTTAAGTGGTGGAGGATGTAACGATCTGACTGGTTATTTTAGAATCTGGACTTCGCTCGGTATTTTAAGGGATCGGGTATCTCTAAATGATGTATTATGGCTTGTATAAATCGTCGATGTTGATTTTTAAGTTATTTGGAATCAATTTGGAAGAATGAACTTCAAGATTTAAGTTCTAAGTTGGAAAAATTCACCAAGTTTGACTTTTTAAAAAATTTGACCTCGAAATGGAGTTTCATCAGTTTCGTTAGTTTCGTCAGCTTCGTTAGGTGATTTTGGACTTAGGAGCACATCCGAATTGTAATTTGTAGGTCCGTAGTTGAATTAGTCTTGAATTGGTGAAAGTTGGATTTTTGGAAAGTTTGAATGGGAGTGGACTTTTTGATATGAGGGTCGGATTTCAATTCTGGAAGTTAAAATAAGTCCATAATGGTAATCGTGACTTGTGTTCAAAATTTGAGGTCAGGAGGTGATTTGACAAGGTTCGACATCAGTTGTAGATGTTTAAGTTTCAAAGTTCGTTGATTTTGACTTGAGGTGTGATTCATCATTTTGAGGTAGTTATGCATGATTTGAAGCTTCGAGTAGGTTCGTTTTTTTATATAGAACTTGTCTGTAAAATTTGGCACCAATTGGAGTTGATTTGATATGGTTCAGATGCTCGGATGCAATTCTAGAAGTTCTTGAAGTTAGTTTGATCTTCATGTGTTTTGGTATCCAATTTGTAGTTTTAGAGGTTATTTAGATATTTTGATCACGCGAGCGAGTTTGTATGATATTTTTAGACTAGCCCCTAGAGCTCGGGTGAGTTTCAGATTGGTTTTTTGGAATGGTTTTTCATAAATTTTGATTGCTAGTTCTGGTTTCTTTACATTTGTGATGTTCTAGCCGGTTGGGCAGTATTTGCATTTGCGGTGAGCCCCACCGCATTTGTGAAGGTTGGACTTCGCATTTACGAAGTTCTTATCGCAAATGTGACCTTGACAGGAATCCTCCAGGTTTGCAATTGTGATAAGCTTTTCGCATTTGCGACCCCCTGTTGCAAATGCGACATCTGCAACTTGTTAAGTGCTGAAAATTCCGAGTTTTTGCTTCATTTTCATATAATTTGAACCCTAGCTTTGATGAGATGCGATTTTGAGAGAGTATTTTCATAGAAAATCATTGGGTACATATGTTTAATCAATTTCGAACTATATGTCATGATTTTTTTTTACAAGATTTAACATCAAATTCATGAGAAATCTATGGATAAAATTTGGGTATTTTGTCAAAGTTTAGAAAAAAATAAAAACTTAGGATTTGAGAGTCGAATAGGACACTAATTTGAAAACAAGACACATATTTGGACTCTTGAGGCTATGGTAGTCAAGACCTATCCTTGGGCCCGAGTTTTGACGGGGCGAGCCCGTGGTTTGACTTTTGTTGACCTTTTAGAAATTGAATAAAAATCACAGCTTTATTAATTGAAATTGTATTCAAGTCGCCATTGGCTAGGTTGAGTCGAGCGGAGGCAAATTTGTAGAGAAAAAGGCTAAGTTGAGTGTTGAGTTAGTCGAACCGAGGTAAGTGCTTTGTCTAAATTTATTGAGAGAATTTTTCCTCCTATTTGTCATTGTTTGCACATGCATGGGGTGTTATATATATGAGGTGACAAGCGTATATGTATGTGCCAGGGTTTATCATGGCCGAGAGGTGGATTATGTTACACTTAAATTTGTAGAATTTCATAATCTCCTGCTTCGTGCCATACTTGACTCTTAGAAACTAAGAATATGATATTAAATAACAGAAATCATGACTTAGCTTATTATAACATGATCAATCATGACAGAAATTCTGGGAATACATTCATGTGTCTAATTCGGTTATCTCTATGCGAAATCTTTATTATATTATTACGACCGATATTCTTGAGATACTAGACTCTATGCTTGTGTTGAGGATCGTTTGTGAGAGTTTTGGAAGTATTTGAATAATCTAGTTCTTAAGGGTTGTTGAATCATTTTTGACTTGGAAAGTTGTGATTGGGATTTGTTTCGAACATCCATTAAAACACTCTCCTTGATGTTATTTATGCTTCCCGCCTTGTTGGTCATTGATATTCATAAGCTTCGTAAGGAAGAGTGTAAAGCACGAAGGATGATCCCGTGCCATTGTATATACATTATCATGTAAGGGAGAGTATAAAGCACCAAGGGTGATGTTGTGCCATATTATTAAGAGTAAAAGCACGAATGGTGATGCCGTGCCATATTATTGAGAGTAAAAATACGAAGGGTGATGCCATGTCATGTTATGAGAGTGTAAAGCGCGAAAAGTGATGTAGTGCCATTTTGTTTGTACTATTATGCTTTTACATTATCGTGAGGTCATGGCATGATGTGAGTTTCCATGCAGGTGAGGATGAGGGATATCTGTTTTCCCATGTATACGTTCATGTCATTATCTTGAGCTGTTATTGTCATAATTATAGATCTGATGTGATTTATTGCTATTGACCTGTCATGATCTCTATCTCAATTTTTATTGTGTTATTAGTACCTTCTACTTGCCTAAATTTCATATACCATGCATATTTCCTACTTTTATAATTATATTCATATCTTATCTATTCTGCTGTACTTTAGTATAAGCCTTCCACCATGTTAGTAATTCATGCCCTGAGTTTTTCATTTGTAAAGATCATGTGTTTCCTTCGTATATGCTATATTTGTACTTAGACCTCCACTATGCTAGTTAATTGAAGTTGATATTATTTGTTTTTCAATTGTTGTTATTACTCACGTATTTTCTGCTTAGTGTTTTATTGTTGCCCACATATATATCCTTGTTCATTGTTGCTACTTGCGTATTTCCTACTTTGTAATTCCTGTTATCGGTATTTTTGTCATCTGGTTGGTTCTGTTATATGGACATCTGGAAGGATGAGTTAAACGCACGAAGGGTATTGCCATGCTAATTGATTTGTCAAATAAACTATTTATATGGTGAGGAAAAGATAGAAACAAGAAGGGTGTTACCGTGCCATTTGACTTGATATCTTGGATACACATCTCATACCAGGAAAGATTGTAAATCTTCTATTATAATTTCTTCTAGTAATTATTGACTGTCTCGCAGATACCTTTATCTGTTATATTTTGAACTGCCTATACTGTTAGTCTAATGTACAAGTTATAACAATAAGTATGTTTTAACTAAAAGCCTCGTCACTACTTCGACGAGGTTAGACAAAATAGTTACCAGTATATGGGGTCGGTTGTACTGATACTACACTTATGTACGATGTGTATAGATTTCTGGAGAAAAGTTGATGATGATGTGCTGATTCTAAAGATGTTCGCACATTCTGGATATAGCTGCCTCTTGTCCTTGGTAGCTTAGGTTTTACTATTTTGTTTATGTATCTTCTAAACAGAACATGTATTTATTCGTACTAGCTTTGTAAATTCTAAGTTTTAGAAGCTCATGAGTCGTGCTACCACATCTTGGGTAAACTTATAAATGGTCAGTTATCTATTCTTCATTTTCATATTATCTGAGTTGAATTGTATTTTGTATTAGTTAGATTACCTAGCGGGTTGAGTTAGGTGCCATCTTGACTTGTGGTTTTTGGGTCGTGACATAATTTTGTCCTTGATAGTGCTCGTTGAAGGGGGAGGCCACTAAAGTAATGGCTTTAGGTCCCCTAATTTTTGAGGTCTCTCTTTTAATTAATAACAAGTAGCAGGAAAAGTTTTATTGCTAAAAATATTAAATATTTCTGATTATGTTGTCTATTATCTCAAAATAAGAGATGAAGAGCATTGCATATTTTATATAATTCAAAATTTGTAATATTTTTAGTTTTACTTGACAAATCATATATAATTTTTTAAATATTTAACTAATTCAAACATATCAACTAGAATATATGAACCTGGTTATTTAAAACTCAAAAAAAAAAAAAATAAAGAAGAAGAATTGAAACTTTAATACAATCTCAAAAAAGAACTCTTGATAATTTTTAACAAACAATATAAAAACTAAATAAGAAAAAGTATTTTAATTAGATGAACAAATCATCAACCAAGTTGAGTTAGATGATAAATATATGTAAGTCTTTTAACAAATTATACTTCTTAAATATGAAAAATGAGAGGCATGTTAATGAAGTTTGGCCTTAGTGTGACGACCCTAAGGGTCATCTTTTATTTTAGAATCTGATTTCGTATTCTGAAACCTTAAAAACATCATTTTCATTCTCCTCAATTTGCGTGCACAGTCCCGGCAAACCTCCAGAAAGCCTTATATGAAAATTTGAGAAAAATATTTAGTTTTTGCTGTTAAAATTTATCTAAGTTGACTTTGAAAAATATTTTGAGTAAACGAACCCATGATTTGATGGTTCCGGAGGGTCCATAGTAAAATATGATACTTGGGCATATACCCGAAATCGAATTTTGAGGTCCGTATCCCGAGAAATAAATTTTTAGGAAAATTGCTAACTAAAAAAGATAATACTTTATGGAAGTTGAATAATGTTAAAACTTGTTGGTATCGGGCCCGTATTGTGATTTCGGATCCCGGTACATGTCCGTTATAATATTTAAATGTTATATGTGAAATTTGGTGAAAATAAAAGTAATTTTATGTGATTCGGACGTCCGGTTGTAAAAAAAAATTTTCAGGTGTTCTTAGGGATTTCATGAATTTTGGTGTTAAATTTGTTGTTTAAGATTTTATTTTGGCGATTTTATCGTACGAGTAAGTCCGTATGATATTTTTAGACATGTGTGCATGTTTGATTTGGAGCCTCGAGGGATCGGGTGAGTTTGGATAGGCACAGAGTGTTTTGAGACTTAAGAAAATTGCAGTATGTTTCAGATCTGCAGGCATCGCATTGGCTCACAAATGCGAGCCTCACATTTACGAAGAAAGATCATATTTGCGATCAGTGGGGCTGGGAGGGGAACTGCACAATTGTAAAGCTTAGGATCGCATTTATGATGTGAACAACTCGAATTTACGAACAATTGTTCGCATTTGCGATGAAAGCAGGTCCTGGACATTCTTCGCATTTGCGATGAAATGTTCGCATTTGCGGGGTTCTCAATTGCGAACCCTTGATCACAAATGTGATATCTACAACTATTCAAAAATGATTTTGGAAGGGATTTTCAACTCATTTCTCAAATTTTCAAACCCTAAACTTCAAGAGGTGATTTTCCAAAGACCAATTCTTCCCCGAATCACAGGTAAATGATTCTTAACTCATTTCTTTCAATGTATCTCATCTTTTTACAAGATTTCATCACAAAATCTAGGGATTTTCATGGTAACTTGGGTATTTTTGTTTGAAATTTAGGAATTTCAAAATTTGGGGATTTAGACCTCAAATTGAGGTTGGATTACAAAATCAGTTGTATATCCGAGCTCGGGGGTGAATGGGTAATCGAGTTTTGGTCGAACTTTGAGTTTTGACGAAGAGGGCCGGGGGTCGGTCTTGAATTTTTGGGAAAAATATCGGTAAACCTATAATTAAGCATTAGAATTGAGTTCTTTAGCATTGTACTGATGTTATTAAGTTAATTATGACTAGATACAAGCGGATTGGATGTGGAATCAATAGGTAAAGCGGTAGTTGAGGTTTGATTGTGTCCGTAGAATCGAGGTTAGTGTTTGGTCTAACATTTTCTTAGGGGAATATGTGTTGTTATCTTATTTGCTATGTGTTAGTATTGAGTACGACGTATAGGTGTGGTGACGGGTATCTATATGTTGATGTTGAACATGCAAGTGAGTCTTATACTGTGACTGTTGTATCTCTTATTATGTACTGTTCATGCTTAAATTTATGATTCTCCATGTTGAACAAGTCTTATATTTTCTTGATATTGGATCATTGTCGAGTATTGACTCAAGTTGAGACTTATTTTGTTAAGTTAACTATTGAAAGGAGGTTTGTTATTTTTGATTTCCTTGCTAGAATGTTATTGTATTTACTGTTTGGGTGAGGAAGAGTGTAAAGCAAGAAGGGTGATGCCATGCACGATATTTGTGAGTGAGCGTAAATGCACGAAGGGTGATGTCGTGCCATATAATGTGAGTGTTAACATATGCCATGACACGATTTTGAGAGTTAATACACGAAGGGTGATGCCGTGCCATGATTATGAGATTTAATGCACGAAGGGTGATATTGTGCCGTTTCTGTTATTTCTTATGGTGAGGATGAGAGTAAAAGCACGAAGGGTGATGACGTGCACGTGTGATTATATCATTATTTTTGTTGGTTCAAATATGGTGTTTACTTTGCTTCTTCATGGAATTATTGTCAGAATCTATTATTCCCTGCAACATGTTTTCCCTTCCCATCTTTATATCTTAAATTTCTATTATTATTGTTTCTCTTATATGATTTAATTGCATAGGTTTATATTGTTTTCATGTCCTAGCCTCGTCACTACTTCGCCGAGGTTAGGCTCGACACTTACCAATACATGGGGTCAGTTGTACTGATACTACACTTTGCACTTTTTGTGCATATTTCGATGCCAGACCTCGTGAGTAGAGTTTGGGTTGCTGTTTTCAGTCCACAGGAGACCCAAGGTAGATCTGCTGGCTTTCACAGACCCTGGAGTCTCCCTCCTCCCCTATGTTAGATTACTTATGTTTTTCTATTTTGAGAATAGATGTACTTCTTTGAACTGGTATTTGTAGAATTTCTTAGACGTTTGTGGATTGTGACACCAGATCATTGGGGTAGTCATGTATTAGAATTGTTGAATTGTTATAACACTTCCGCACTTTATCTCTGTTTGGATTTAGCTATTATTTATTTTTGTTCTAGTTAATAATTAATGTAATAAAACTGTATTTGTCGGCTTGCCTATTTTTCAAAAGTAGGCGCCATCATGATCCCAATAGTGAGAAATTTAGGTCGTGACAAATTGGTATCAGAGCATTACGTTGCCTAGGTCTCACAATTCACGAACATTCTAGGTAAAGTTTGAAGGATCGGTACAGCGACATCTGAGCTTATCCCGTTGAGGCTACAAAGTTTAGGAATAACTTCACATCTATTCTTCTCTGTCGTGCAATGTGACTTCTCAATGCTAATTGAAATTCTACTCTCTTCTTTTGCAGATGGTGAGAGCACGTATCTATTCATCGGCTGATCAGCAGCTCGATCCCCCAGTAAGAGCTCCTACATTGGGCAGAGGACAAGGCCGTGCAAGAGGCCAAGGTAGGGGCAGGGCTCAGCCTAGAGCTCAAGCAGTAACACAAACAATGGATCCTCAGGTGGAGTTTGATGATGAGGTTCTGGCTCAGACCGTTCCGGCAGGGCCAACTTAGGTTCCCAAGGGATTCATTGCTACCCCCGGTACTTAAGGTTGCTTTGGTACATCTAGTGGGCTTTATTGAGAGCGTAGCTCAGACTGGAACATTCCCTGTAGCACCAACCATCTCTCAGGCTGGGAAAGGAGCTCAGACTTTCGCTACCCACTCCCCGGAGCAGATGGCTCCTCGGTTCCAGACTCCAACAACTCAGCCAGTTGTTACTGCACAGACTGCTGCTGGATCATCTATGTCTTCTGAGGCTTTGTTGAGGTTGGAAAAGTTTAACAAGATTTTCTCGATTCATTATTGTAGGGCAGCATCTAAGGACCCTCAGTATTATCTTGACTGATGCTTTGAGGTGTTGTGGAACATGGGGCTAATAGACACTAATGGGGTCAACTTTAATGTATTCCAGATGATAGGGTCCACCAAGAGAGAGTGGAATGATTTTGTGCTGACTAGACCAGTTGGGTCGTCCGATTTGACTTGGGACCGGTTCTCCTAGCTATTTCTTGGGAGTTTCTTCTTGTCACTCATAGAGAGGACTACCACAGACGGTTCGAGCATCTTCAATAGGTTTCTATGACTATCACTCAATAAGAGACTAGGTTTGTTGATTTGGCCTGTCATGCTCTTCTTATACTCCCTACCGAAAGAGAGAGAGAGAGTGAGGAGGTTCATTAACCGACTAGCTCAGCCTATAAGATTGCATATGGATGAGGAGACAGGGAGCAATATTTCTTTCCAGGATGCAGCCAATGTGGCCAGGTGAGTTGAAGCAGTTCTAGCTCAAGGGAGTGGTTAGGGGTATGACAAGAGGCCTCGTCATTATGGTAGGTTCAATTGTACCTCATCTGGAGGCACAGATTCTTTTTTAGGGGCCATCCTCCCAGGACATTTTATTCATCACTTTCGACTTCTCATGGTGCTTTTGGTGGCTGTGGTTCTCATATGTCATATTCTGATCAGCTACTCTACTGTGCATCACTAGATCCTATAAGTGCACCCCCGCTCCAGAGTTTTCAGGATGGTTACTCAGGCCGTTAGGGTTAGTTTCTGGGTTAGCAGTCCCAACAGCCGAGGAATTGTTATACTTGTAGAGATCTAAGGCACATTACTAGATTTTGCCCTCAAGCATCGAGCAGTTCTCAACATCAGGGTTCTCATGTCGTGGTTTCAGCATCAGATGTTCCACCACCCACTCAGCTAGCTAGAGGTAGGGGTCAAGCAGTTAGAGGTGGAGGTCGAGGTGTTAGAGGTGGAGGTCAGGCCGCTAGAGGTGGAGGTCAGGCCGCTAGAGATGGAGGCCATTCAGGAGGAGGCCGTCATAGGGATGTAGTTCAGCGTGGTGGGCCCCAACCCCGATGTTATGCTTTCCCGTTCATGCATGAGGCTGAGGCATCCAATGCGGTTATCATAGGTACAGTTTCAGTTTGTAGTAAAGACGCTTCAGTTATATTTGATCTAGGGTCTAAATACTCCTACGTGTCATCTTATTTTGCTATGTATTTGGTTGTGCCTCGAGATTCTTTGAGTGCTCCTATATATGTGTCCGCACCAGTGGGTGATTGTATTATTTTAGATTATGTCTATCGCTCGTGTGTGGTTATTATTGGGGGTCTTGAGACCTGTGTAGATCTCTTACATCTCGATATAGTTGACTTCAATGTTTTTTAGGATGGATTGGCTGTCACCTTATCACGCTATATTGGACTGTCATGCCAAGGCTGTTACCTTACCCTTGCCGGGGTCAGCTTGATTGGAGTGGAGAGGGACCCCTGGTCATTTTACCAGTAGGGTCATTTCTTATATGAAGTCTCGGCGTATCATCAAAAAAGGGTGTTTGGTTTATTTGTCTTATGTTCGCGATTCAAGTACGGAGGTTCCTTCCACGGATTTCGTAAGAGTTTTCGTAAGTTTCCAGAGGTATTTCCTGCAGACCTGTCGGGGATACCACCTGACATGGATATTGAATTTTGCATTGACGTGGCCCGGGCACTCATCCTATTTCCATTCTGCCATATCGCATGGCCCTACCAGAGTTGAAATAATTGAAGGATTAGTTGTAAGATTTGCTGGATAAGGGCTTTATTATACCTAGTGTCTCGCCCTGGGGTGCGCCGGTGTTGTTTGTTAAGAAGAAGGATGGGTCGATGACGATGTGCATAGACTATCGACAGTTGAACAAAGTCACCATCAGGAACAAGTATCCATTATCGAGGATTGATGATTTATTTGATCAGCTTCAGGGTGCCAAGGTGTTTTCCATGATTGATTTGAGGTCTGGCTACCATCAGTTGAGGATTAGGGCATCCGATGTCCCTAAGACAATTTTTCGCATTCGGTATATGCATTATAATTTTCTAGTGATGTCATTTGGGCTGACAAATGCCCCATCAGCCTTTATGGATTTGATGAACCGAGTGTTCAAGCCCTATCTGGATTCCTTTGTAAATATTTTTATTGATGATATCTTGATCTACTCCCATAGCCGAGAGAAGCACGAGCAACATCTTCGAGTCGTTCTTCAGACTCTGAGTGACAACCAGTTATATGTTAGGTTTTCGAAGTGTGAGTTTTTGTTGAGTTCTTTTGCATTCTTGGGTCATGTTGTATCAGTAGAGGGTATGCAGGTGGATCCTAAGAAGATTGAGGCAGTCGAGGACTAGCCTAGACCCACATCAGCTATAGAGATCCGGAGTTTCTTGGGCTTGGTAGGTTATTACCGTCGGTTTGTCGATGGGTTTTCATCTATAGCAGCCCCGATGACTAGGTGTTGACACCAATTTCTCCCTATATAGTTTTAATATACAAAATACTTTTAAAATAGCATATGCTGCATATATAAGTATGTCCAAATGTTTTATTATTTTTCTTAATTTTTAAAGATTTTTAAATCAATTTATTGTCTTAATTTCCAAAATTATTACTTTTGATGATTCATTTATTGAATTATCATATTTATGCTAAAAATAAAGCTAAGATAATTTTTTCATATTTTTTCAAATTTATCTAGTATTTTTAAGCTGAATTGCATATAATTGCAATATTAGTCTCTTTTAAGATTTAACTATTTTTCTATATATAAAAATTAAGCTCAGTATTTTTAAATTGATATTTATAGATTATAAATCTTTTTTAATACTTTTAATTTGTTTTCAGAAATTAATTTGCTATTTTTTATAATTAAATAAGGGAAAAGTGACTATTTAAAATCTAGCCCCAATTGCATTTCAATTACAGCCTGAATTGGACCCCCCATTAAACCCAATTACCCAGCCCAATTGGTATCTAGACCGACCCAAGCCCTAAATCCGCCTACCTGACCCAAGACCCGCTAAATCCAAGGTTATCGGAGACCTGTACCCACCTCCCACGGCTTGTACGTGTTCCATTCTGTGGTCTCATGACTAGATTATGAAGGGCTTTGTCCAGTCTTTGCTCGATGGTTGTTCTCTTGTCGTCTCTGACCTTTCTCCAGCCAGCCATGGCTATTCGAGTCAGACTTTTGACTCTCCTGCTTAGATCGAGGGTTTTCAAAGCCTTTCTTGTCACTTGGGATTCTTATGAAACCCTAAGCTCTAAGGTTCTTCCGATTTCTTTTAGATCTGTTTCAGATATATGTTTGCTCTAAACTTCTAAGCGTTTTTCTTAAATTCTCTTTAAAACTCTTCTTTCAAAACTCTTTCTTTTTTCCGATTAGGGTTTTCTTGTTAAGTTATTTCAAAACTTTTCTCTGATTTTGACATATGTTGCTATGTTTGCACGTGTTATCCTTCTGCCTGAGTTTGCATGTTAAAGCCCTAATTTCTTTCAACTATTTATTAGGCGAATGTTTGTTTGCTTGAGTTTTATCCGATTTGTTTGTTTATCCATCTTTAAAATTCTTCTATTGACGAAAACCCTATGGCTTTGAGTCTGAGACTGTTTGTTTAAGTGCATGACTCGATTTGATGTTCTTTATTTTGAAACCTCTTGTTCCTTTATGTGATTCTTCTGATTCCTGGTTTCTATCATCTAAAACTTGATTATTTTCAAAACCCTAATTTTTCAAAAAGGGTTTTCCTCACCTGCTACTATGAGATCTTCGCATGCTTATGATATTCTATGTTTCTTCACTACTGATTCAACTGACTATCATGCTTCGAGTGTTGCTATCTATTGAATTTTCTTTTTGTGCTAATATTGTATGCTATTTCCTTTTACCAACAGGCTTGGCCTCGCATGTATAATGTTTATGCACCTTATTTGTATGCTGAGTCTCCTTCTTTGACTGATTTTCAAACTTGTAACTAATTTCAAACTTTTCCTTTGCGAAATTATGATTTCACTTGCCCGTTAAACTTAACTGTTTTCTTTTCCTATTTTGCATTACCGAATCCTTTCCAAAATTAGAGTATCTCTGTACCTTGACTCGATTGCTAGCTAAATGTTTTACTACTTCTTTTATGGAAACTGTCAGCCTACTAACAAATTGATTTCTTTCCTTGTTTTAAATCTGTCAATGCTCATTAAGCAAGTGCTCCCTTAATTAAAGGGAATCACTTGTATAATAAATTCCGAATCATGATTGTCTTCATGCTTGTCGCTTATTACCTCTCTCTTACTCATTTTCAAAAACTATAAATACCTTGTACTTCTTTTCTTTCAAGGACACGAACACAAGGTATAACACTTGAGTTCAAACACACACTACACTAAAACTCTCTCTCTTCTCTGCTACTACAATATTGTTGCCTTACCTAGTCGGCTGAAAGCCAAGGCTAGGCTGTGGGGAAACTGGCCTATTTTCTGCATTTGCATTTCTTACTGGTATGTTCTAATTAAGTTTTCTGCACCAACAACAACATGCTTATTTACTGTTTCTTGCATTCTTGTCTGCCTACTGATTGTATTTAACCCAGTACCATTATTTAGCATGCTGTAATTTTCCTTATCCTGTTCTGGATCAATGTATTATGACTTGTGAATCCTAAATCCCTACCCCAATGTGTTTAATACTTGTGATTGGTTTGGAGCATGACAACATTGGAAATTGTTGTGCATGAACCAAACTTGATCTTCCTAGGATCATAACCTCCATATTTCCCTTATCTGTTGTATGTTCTGGTTGATTTACATGCATGTCAGCACTTTCTATTGTTCTGCATGCCCACGTGTATAGGCTCCTGGCAATGGATTCCTAATCCCCTTACCCCTTTGTGTGAAGTTATTGACCCCCTGAAATTTTAATGGTTGTCTCCCATCACCCATTTCCTCTCCTTTATTCCCTCAGCTCTTCAAACTCTGTTTTTGCACTTTCACTCTCTTATTAGACTTAAGTTATGCCCCATTCATGTGAGCCTTGCCTTGGGACCCATGAGATCCATCTAAACTTGGACACATGAGGGCTGTCATTTCCACACGGCACTCATCTCTATTCTGGTCGTGTAACTTGGGTATGAGCACTGCCTAGGGTCCTATTGAGGCCCTTAGGGAATTCAGACACACCTAGGTCTAAGAAAGGCTTTGAAATCAATGGCATTGACAATGATATGGTTCCTTTCATATCTTAGATAGGATGTCAAATCAGTCTTTCCTATGGCTGTAGCTTTTTTTTTCCTTTCATTCTTTCTTTTGTAATTCGGTATTTCTAGTTTGTAATGAGTTTTAATAAACATTTTGGGTTTGGCTAGTAAAAATGGTTGGGTGATCATGTATGCTCAAGGGTAGAAAGCATGCCTATATGACCGTTTTAAATTCTTTGTGTTCAATTATGCATTTTAGACACCATGACTATAGTGTTTATCTCGATTTCTTCATGGTCAATGTCACACCTAGATAACCTGCATATAGGGTGTATTTAAATTCTGCATGCCACTTAGATATCATGTTTTAGGTTCTAAACGACTGAAAATAAGTGTCATGTTTGTAATGATGAAATCAGTAACATATAGAAATCATGCCTATAGGGGTTCTTAAATAAATCAGATTAGCTTCATTCACATTTAATGTTAGATATCTATTCATAGGGTTTAAATCAGTAATAATAGATACCATCACCTGCAGAACCTGAAACTGGCCCATTTTAAAATTAGTCTATTCTGAATCAATTTTAAACAATCTAAATCACTTACTTAACGAGGTTTAGCAAGCATTCCTGTAGGATCTTAGAAAATTCATTTTTACTATTTTAGTGCATTCTGAAGTAAGTAGATATCATGCCTATAAGACTCCGTCTAAACACTTAGGCAAGTCTTAGGTAATAACAACAATAAAACTGAATTCACTTCTATTAACTAGTAACTGCTCCAACCAGTAGGCAGGCCTAACTTGGTCGTCTTATATGAGGTATCTGATGAATCTGGCTCTAACTCAAAATCCCTTTTATAGGACTTCTGAAAATTTAGACTTTGCTTTTGTTTAAGTCATGCTATCTAATTTCTTTGTTGAAGGAGGTATACATGAGCCTTCACTATTTATGTGTTTTCCCCAACATGCAGTATGTATTTTTATAGGTCGCGTTAGATTTTTATCCTTTGAAACAAATCAACCTAATATCCCTTTCCTTTAGGAATAGTAGTCCTAAGTGCCATCGGGACAGATCGAAATGGGACGGGTAATAGGATGCAATAGTAATCGAGACCAATTTGCACTTTAGTACCTTCAACGGGGTGGGAAAGGGTAGCTGTGGATATGATGATCGGTGCGCTAATAACACGTGTAGCCCCTCTCTTGAGAAGTGATTACCGGGTATTGCATTGATGTGATCCATATTATAAATAAACCTAGGACCCCTTTCCCTTTATTTGCAAACTCTTTTTTAACCCTTCTTTTAATTGTTGTTTCTTTTTATGTGTTTAAATACCCTAATATTTGAGACCATACTTGTCTATTTGCTAAATTCACAATAACTGTCTGGCCGGAAACCACACTAGTGGATCCTGAGGGGTGCCTAATACCTTCCCCTCGGGATAATTTCAAGCCCTTACCTAATCTCTGGTTATCCAAACAAACTTAGAATCAAATCTTTGTTGGTGTCCTAATGCACCTTAACTCATTAGGTGTCGAATCTTCAAATGAAAAACCCAGTTCCCAAAAGGAACGAGTTGTCCCATACCAAAATGTCATAAACCTAATTTTCGATGTCCTCCCTTCTCTCCTGGAAATCCAACCCAACAACAAGATCATAAAAGCTGCTACTTTGTTCTGGGATTGTGAGCGGTCCGTATTCCGCTTCGGGGACATTGAAATGACATCCTTGCTAGAAGAAGTAGGAGGATTAGCTGGTATAGCATGTGAAACTACGAATTTGTTAATGCCCGAGAACTGCAAGGGCAAGGGTTTCCTCAAATGACGGGTTTAAAGAAGAATCCAGAACTAACATGTTTGAAAGAATCCTACATCCCTTTTGATTATTTGTACGAGAGGTACGTGTCACGACCCAGATTTATCCCACCATCGGGCGTCGTGATGGCGCCTACTAATGTAGCTAGGCCAGCCAAACATTACACATTCTCTATCCAACCTCAACAATATAATATTCTAACAACAATTAAATAAGTGCGAAAGACTTTAGTTTTAACAATACGATATAAAAATGCGGAAGTTGAAGCACATCACTACCCAAAATCTGGTGTCACTAGCTCACGGACTACTATAAAATACTATAACAAGTCTAAATGAAAGAAAAATACATATGTCTGTTTCGGTACAATGAAAACAAACTGAAATAAAGAAAAGGAACTTCGGCCTGCGAATGCCAGCTAGGCTACCTCGAGAGTCCCTGGACTGAAGATAGCTCCCAGATAGAAAGCCTACTGCTGCTGTCCAAAAGCTGCTCCTGTATCTGTGCACAAAGAAATGCACAAAGTGTAGCATCAGCACAACCGACCCCATGTGCTGGTAAGTGCCTGGCCTAACCCCGGCGAAGTAGTGACGAGGCTAGACC
>MU705779.1:42428-64321 GCA_026770625.1 Nicotiana glauca | reverse complement strand
TGCGAAGCATGGAGTGTGTAATAATTTTTCTCCTATATGGGATCATGAAAGTTCTTGACTAGTTGAGTGCGTCGATGTCTGCGGCGCAGGAGAGAGATAGAAGTCCTCATGTTGTCCTAGTGTGGTATGGTTTATGTGATATGATATGGAGAATTGGGATTGCGTGTCCAAGGTTTTGGTTCAGTTCATAATGGGAAGTCATTAAATTTTTGAACACAGATTTCATTTTATTTATATAGTTGACTCTATAGTTGTGTTCCTACATCTTAGATGCTCGTGACTTGTGACACCCCGGTCGGGCTGTGTTGGGTTGTATATATTGTTAACCAACGTTATTTAAGTTGTATTTTCTATTCGTTATGTTTAAGAATTGTTAGAAAGGCGATTTGGGTTAGTTGGCTGGCCTTGTCTTCACGAGAGGCGCCATCACGACCAGGTTTGGGAATTGGGTCGTGACAAATAATTTCCCCAAAAAGTCAAAAATCAACCCCGAGCCCACATGGTAAAACCTTGATGTTTGAACCAAAACCCGATTACCGATTCACCCACGAAATCAAATATATAATTTGTATTGAAATCGGACCTTAAATCGAGGTCCAAATCCCCAAAATTTAGAAATCCTAAGTTCTACCCAAAAAATCCAATTTTCCCTTGAAAACTCTTGATTTTGGATTGAAATCATGTAAAAAGATGTTATAGATTACAGAAAATGAGTTAAAAATGACTTCCAATTAATTTAGAGAAGAACGTTTCTTTAGAAAATCACCCAAGAGAGTTTAGGTTTTGAAAAAGTTATAAAAATAAAGAATTTTCGGCTAAGTTATGATTTACACAGGCGCAGATATCGCATTTGCGATAATATGTTCGCAATTGCGGCCAAGGCGCATATAGTAACGGTTGCAACCGTTATAATAGAATTTGTGTGGTATCAGCACACTTTTAGCTATCAAACCGTTGCCATAGAGGTTTGTTTTGCAACAGATATTTAAACCGTCCCAATAGACATATATATGGCAACGATTTTTGAAAAAAAAATTCTATGGGAAGGGGTATTCATTCCCCCTCGTTTTTTTCCCTAAAATTTAGTGAGCCGGCCAACCTGACCTGTCATTTTTTATATTTTAATTAATTTTAATAAAGTAAATACAATAAATGTTAACCCATCTCCAGTATAGTCATACAGTCATCAATACAACCAAACTCTGATCCCCTCTCTCTTTTCTTTTTGCCTTGGATTCAAGAATCCATCTCCTAAATCCTCTCTTGGGCGAATTTCTTCCAAATCTTTCAAATTTAATTTGTCACTTTCACTCTCTTTATATCTATGCAATTACCTCTTCATTGGACACAATAATCATCTAGCCCTAGAGTTCCCAAAGCCGATAACGTGGTCGCCGTTCACCATTTTCCGTCGGTCTTTCCGGCACTTCTCCGAAGCTTCACAAGTTATAAATCCAATGAACTCAGATACCCACTTCTTCAAGGACAGTTTCTAGCCTTCCCAAAATCCCCAAATTCTAAAATTATATTTGTGCTCGATTCAGAGAAGACCAAAATCACCATATGCCTGGTAATTTTCTCTCTTCTTTTGGTTATTTTTACTGTGTTTTTTAGTTCTTGGAAAAAAGGTTCTTAATTCATGCTTTAGTCTTTTGGGTTCTTTGTTTAATTCATGTTGTAGGCTTGGCAAAAAGGTTCTTAATTCATACGTGTTTTATGTGTCCGATGTAGTCTTTTGGGTGTTCATTTTCCTAGGTTTTTGTTTACTGCCGATAATGGAAAGCCCTGAAAACTTGGGTTTCAGCTTTTATCCCGATGGGAAATTCTGTAATGGATTCGAGCAAGTACTGAGTCAATATAGACAATTAGTTCCTCAGTTACGCCTTTTAGGACCAACATCGTTCGCTTCTATTATTGAAATTGCAATCAGTATTGTAGAGCGTAGTGGTGGCCAGTACCATGTTTTATTGATAATCGCAGATGGACAGGTTGAAAATGGAAATGTTACAAGAGATGCGCGTAACAGATTAAACCCTCAAGAGAAGAGAACAATTGAAGCAATTGTGAAAGCAAGTAAATACGCCTTGTCTATTATTGTAGTTGGGTTGGAGATGGACCGTGGGATATGATGAGGGAATTCGATGACAATATACCTGCTCGAGACATTGACAATTTCCTGGGCTTTTGTTTGCTGCTAGAATACAAAAGCATTCTGTTGAATTTGCCTCATATGAGCCAATAAAAACTTGGGTTCTAGAGACATTTATCTAAGCATAAAGCTTTAGTTTTCATCCACTAATTTCTGTATTACATTGCTTTAACTTTTTATAATACTATATTCTAACAATTTTCGTCTTAATTTTATTGCAGGGAATTTTTCATACTGAGGTTGATACTTGAAGCTTTTTTTGCCTGCAAATTCTTGGTTTTTCTTAAGGTTGGATCTCGATTTTGGGGTGCGGAGCCGCAGAAGCGGAAATGGACAGCTAGGCTGGGACCGCATATGCTGTCATTTTGCCACAGATGTGGGACCGCACTTGTCGAAGGAGAAGCGTAGATGCGGAAGTTGAAGGATTGGGGGAAGACTACAGAAGTGACAGCTGGTCTGCACCTGCGAGACCACAGAAGCGTTGAATGGACCGCAGGTGCGAAAGGACTAGAGGCAGTAAGTGTTTAAAAAATCGGAATTTGGCCATTTTCTCTAATTTTTCTCTTGGCTTGGCGATTCTTGGAGGGTTTCAAGAGGGAGTTTTTATCATCAACGATAAGGTAAGCCATTCCCACCTACCTTGAGTTAAATACATTGATTATGTACGGATTTGAGCATGAAATTTGTAGAAACTTGGGGTTTGAGGGAAAACCTAGAAAATTTATATTCTTGGATTTTGACCACGATTTTGGGAATGAAATTAAGAGAAAATCATATAGTTGAGTTCGTGAGTTCGTGAATTCATGGGTAAACTTTATCTTTGAAAAATTTAGGAATCCGGGCACGTGGGCTCGAGGGCAATTTTATCAACTTTTCGATCGGGGTTAGGAATTATTATGAATTAGATTGTAATGAGTAATTGAGCACATATTAATGGATTTGCATAATTATTGGATAGTTTTGGGGCATTTAGCATCGATTCGAGTCTTCGGAAGGGCGTGGAATGCCGATTATGGATTATCGGAGCGAGGTGAGTCTCCTTTCTAACCTTGTAAGAGGGAATTGTCCCCATAGGTGAAATAATTGATTATGTGCTTCTATTTGTAGGGCTACGTACGCACGAGGTGACGAGGGTCCATGCGTAGCTACTATTGTGTTTAAGTCCGAGTAGTCTAGGACCCAAAAACATGCTATACTAGGAATATTAGTAATCTTATTGACAGTTTGATTTGCTTAAATCACATTGAATCAGTAAATAAATTTCTAAAAAAAAATAAAATTCATTTTCTAAAATCTTTAAAAGAAAATTGGTTTTTCTTTGGATAATTGTTCCCTGTTGATTTCTTGATTGACTGTCTGTGTGTGTTTAATTTCGGAACGGGCTGAACGCCTCGGTAGATGAAATAGATGCATCTATGGTTTGTGCCATTTAACCCTCTGATAGTGCACATTTTAAATATTGTTGGATCGGGCCGTACGTACTCGGCATGGTATGTGCATGCTTGTATTGCTTGCCTGAGAATTATAAATGTTGATATTTGCCTTTCCTGGCCCGATATAAATTGATAAAGATAATGAAAAGTAAACCTTGGGAATCCTTTATTATTTGAGAAGGTGTTTACATGCTTTCCAACTTTATGAGTTATAATTGCTATATAAACTCATGATTTCCTCACATTTTTACTATATTAGTATTGGACCACTAGCAAGTATGGAAGTCGACCTCTCGTCTCTACTTCTTCGATATTAGACGGGATACTTGCTGAGTACACGTTGTTTTTATACTCATGCTACACTTGCTGTGTATTTTTGTTACACAGGCACATGCATTTCCAGTGGCCTAGTGGGCATAGCTGCATGGTTGATACGAAGACTTAGGTGAGCTGCACTTCTCGATATGACCCGCATACGGCAGAGTCTCTTTCAGATTATTGTATTTACTTTCTATCCAATTTATATTCCGGACAGTTGTTGTATTATATTGCTTCCTAGAGATTGCTCATGCACTTGTGACACCAGGTTCTGGGATGGTTACAGGATTGTTCAATATTAAATTGGTTAAAGACATTTCCTTATTTCAATGAATTTTATTAATTGTTGTTTAATGTGTAAAAGGAAAGATTTCAATAAGTTCTAAAATGAGAAATTACTAGTTATTTAGTATTGGCTTGCCTGACAATGGTGTCCGGCGTCACCATGACCCTTAGTGGATTTTTGGGTCGTGACAACATGCTATCAGAGACCTAGGTTCCCTTATGTCTCACAAGTCATGAGCGATTCTAGTAGTCTTGCGGATTGGTACGGAAACGTCTGTACTTATCTTCGAGAGGCTACGGGGCTGTTACGAGCATTTCCCTTCTTGATTCCTCATCGTGCGGTTTGATTCTTTTGAGGCTTATGCCTTTATTCCCTTCATATTCGATTTTATGCGATGTGAATCGCTTGTTATAAATCAAAAATTGAAGAATTGTAATGGCACTACAGATGTGGTGCAGGATGTTTCTCCCGGTATAGTTGGTTGGTCTATTATCGTCGCCTTGCGGAAGGATTTTTTCTATCATTTCGGCTCGGTCGTTGTGCTTCTAAGAGCTTGGAGGCTATGCATAGGTTGCTATGATGCTTCCGATTGGTTATCACACAATATTGACTTGATGGTAGGATACTTGCATATGTGATGGGGCGGTGAATGATTTGAAACAAAGTCTACTCAGTGCACGAATAAGAGATCAGATATTTCATTTTCGGCGGAGGAAAAGCAATTGGCCTATGAAGGTCCAGAGTTGGGTGATGGAGTAATGAGATTTGGTAATTGCGAACGTGGTGGAATTTTTATCTGGGATGTAGCGTCGTCGTCCTTGGTTGTATGTGTTAAGTTCGCTGGTGTTATGGTCTTCTGCAATTCGCCCTTGGGGTAGGATACTGTGAAATAATATTAGAAAAATGACTGTTAGATAGCGCAGGGTGCGGTGGTTCAGGAATGAATCGGTGTTTCTAATGTTGACGGCTCGAGAAAGATGATCTTCGGAAAGGTTTAAAGTTAGTAGCGGTTCGTGCGTTCAAGTGATATGAAGATAGATTTTGTTTAAGGCAACAACTGAGCAACAAAGGATGAGGAAGGATATGTGGGGAGTGTCTGGCGGTGGATAAAATTTCTAGAAGGCCGGGTACAAAAAGCAAAGGTCGAGTAGTTGATCAAAAGGGTGAGTTCTGCCAAAGCGGGAGAGTGGCGGAGTTGCATATGGGCTTTGTGGTAGGATTACTACGCACCCTAATGAGAGTTTGGTATTATTTGGGAATTTTTGTGATTGGTGATTGGGTCTACAGATTTAATTTGAAATATGAGATATTATGTGGTTGGAGATTTGATATAACGGAAAGAAGCTGCTTGAAATGAAGAAGGGTACAACATAACTTTGACTTGGAAGGACGGTGCCGCACGTTTAATTGATGTCTACGAGGGGTGAATGGACTTGTGCAATTAGAGAGTGACCTCGGACAGGATGGGTTATTGAAGTCTTAGTGATTGTGCTCCATGCAGCAGCGTTGGAAGATGTCGACACATAAATTCCACATGTGGATTATCTCCAGTGAGCAGATCGGCGGTCGCACGGTTGGCAAAGCTTCTACGAAGAATTCTAATTGTTATAAAACAAATAGATCGGTCGTGAAAATGTGGTTGATGATTCAGAGTATAAAAGGGGTTCTCATAGAAAGATTCCGAGAATTTTGGCGGTTGATTACGAAAGATTATGTCAATAAGAGATAAAGAATCCTGGTGAATTCTAGAGTTCTGTAATAGTGGCTTCAAGCTAAGTGGGAGAGTCCCACCGCCTAAGATTGAGTTGCATGGTTAACTACTTGCAAGGTTTCTGGTTATTAGCATATTGATAGGTTATTTCAGCTATGGGAAAAGAACATAAGTGGTAACTTGAGCAAAGGGATTGTTAAAAAGCGCTTATTGGCTCATGTTCAGACTTGGGAAAAGATTCTGATTTATTCCTTGTATAGATGCAGGTTTCAAGGGAAGTGATTCTGCCGGGTGCTTCGTTGAGAGGGTATTCATGTGCTAGAAGACTCATGGAGTTGATTATATTCAGGGCCAAGTTAGAGCGGGTGGATCTCAACAACGGTCCTAATGGATTCAAAGGGGTAAAGTGTGGTGCCTAATGATTTCGAGCATATAAGTACGGTTGAGAATCAAGCTCTTGCAGCAGCTTATGAGAAGAGGCCCAAAATATTCTATGACGTTTTGACTTGCAGTGTAGCATTTTGGAGGAAGATAAGAATAGACTTCGGATTCGTAATGGGATTATCAGAATGGGCACACCAGTCGAGGATATGAATGTGCGCACAAGGGATGTATGAAATGGTTCGTAGGATTTGAGACAGCATGGTCTCATGATTCAAGGTCACTCCGGATGAGTGCGTTATGTGTTGAATGGAGTTATTATTATTTTTAAGGCAATCAAGGATAAATTAGAAGAAGATAGATTGGTTAGCCATAGTTGAATTGGCATATTGGTGGCAGTGATCAGTTCCTTCAACGGGATCAAGTTATGCAAGTGATTTGTGATGGTACTTGTGAGGCTTGTCGGTCGCCGTAATTGATGTTATTCAGAAGTATTCTACTGCTATGGTCTGTTATGTGTAGGTGGATCTCGGAAAGGCTATGGTGGCTCAGAACACTACTTAGAGAATTGCATATTCTACGATTATGGGAACTCGCCTGTGTATTGCTATGGTTCTCTTGGAATGAGTTAAGTAAAAAGTTTTTATATGATGACGTATTAATCTATTAGTGGTTCCAGAGTTATGATGGAAATTGTGTTCTATCGTATATTGGCATATTGGGTGTAGTGAGTGGTATGGAGTTTGAAATGAGGATCAAGGTTGCAGTTTGATGTCGACAAGGATTTCACGAGCTCGGATGAGCAGGAAAAAAGTTTCGATGTTTAAAGTAAGTTGGTATTGTCTTCAGCGTCACCTGAGATCGTTGTTTTGTGAAGAATGCTTTGCATCCTGGTTAAGGATTCTTGATAGTTTTTCAGCGTTAGTGCGGCTGGTGGTTTGGATGTACATGCCTGTTATCTATTACAGAGGGTTGTGGGAGCGTTCCCCACGGGAAGGTTGTATAAGTGTGGCATGTAGCCACTTGATTGATTGAAGAGTAAACCAAGTATGAAGATTGTAGTGATGTCGTTAAATTGAGAATTGATGCCTGGAGGGCACTCGGCTTATTGGGTTGTGGGCTGTGGAGGATTACTCCGGTTATGATGGTGGTTCTTGTGTGTGTTATAGAAAAAGGGGGTTATTATGGACCCAGGAAAGATCATTGGCCTAGTTTGGTACGATCAAAATCGGTTTTAGGTTTGTGAATGGATTTAAATGTGAATATGGGCTCTATATTAGATAAAGAGTATTCAATACACATTATATACCTCTAAAATTTAATATTTAATCTATATACACAATGTAACTTTCTCCTAACGATAGTTACTTAACCACCCTTTAAATGGTGTAGCTTCACCACTGAGTGCAGTTAAAACCTCTCGTCTTCCCCTCACATAGAACAATGGAACAAATTAAAAGTCTGGATATCAACAAGTCCTAATCGTCCAAGTGGAAAAAATCAAGCTATTAGCCCCTCCGGTCCACTTTTTTTTTTGACAATCCGCTAGGCAAGCGTCTAGGGCTAGTTTTTTATTAATAAAAGAAAAGAAAAATACAACAATTGGGAATAGTACAAATTAGGGGGGACAATAGCACCGGTATTACTACCCATATAACACAAATCGTGCTAAACCTTACCTTACTTTAATTAATTTTTTAATATTTTTTTGTGGTCCACAATATTTAATTTTCTTCAAATGTCAAGAAACAACAACTTTTTCTAAATTAAAGTTGATAGAGTAAGGAGTATAGAAGTATTTGTTATATTTCTGATGAACAAATTAAGATTACTATAGTGTGGATTCCTTAATATGTGTGGGGGAAAAAATAACTTAAAGTGGACCCGAGAGAGTACATTGTACGCCTTTGGGCATAAAAAATGTAATTTTTGAAAAAAAAATATTTAAAGTTAAGTTAAAAAATGGTATTTGAAATTCAAAATTATGTTTGGACATGTGTAGACATGAAATTTGAAAAAGGCGGAATACATACGGAGATACTTAAAGTTGACACGATCTTTCATTTAGACACCTGAATTTAAGGGAGTTCCTATTGAGCACTTAAACTACCCGAAACTTATTCCAATTGAGCACTTCTTGCTGAGTTGGCACATAAAGTAAATTTCACCGGATATAGGCGCGTGAAGACCCAAAAAAACATATTTTTTATTTTTTCTTTTTTATTTCCTTCATCTTCTCCCTCAAAAAGAAAATAGATCTGCCAGTTGTCTCTCCGGCAAGAGAAACCGGCGACCTCATCCTCTCCAAAAAAACAAGAGCCCCCTTCTTCTTCTTCTTCCGTGCTGGTCACAGAAAAGATTCAAAAACCATAGGAAAACGATCTGGGTTTGACGGTGCTAAACTAGAAATATTGTGCAATTTTGTCTTGATAAGAACACAAAGATTTTATTTTTTGTATATCAAGAGTTTGAAGGCTAGGTGTAATTAGTTGATGTTATTTGTATTTTGGATTTTCTGAATGTTTAACAAGGAGTTCAATGTTCTTCAATCTTTGGTTTTTTATTTTTTATTATTGGATTTTAATTTTTCTTGTAAATTCTGGATTTGATTTAAGGTTGGAGAAGACAAGAGCAGCAGCCGCATCCCCTTATTGCAGAGAACTGCAATTAAATGAAATCCACACCATTAATGGGGTCTCTATAAAGCTTGAAGGTTCAAAATGGGTTACTTGATTTGATGAAATTTTGGGAAATTAATATTGGGGTTATCTTCGGATCGTCGTGGGGAATGTTTAGCTTAAGTTATAACAAATTTGGTGGAGTTTCTCTTAAAAATTTGGATTAAAATCGTGTTTGGAACAAGAACACACATGAAAATTATGAAGAACACCAAGACCACTAATTATTTTGTTTATAAAATAGATTTAACATAGTTTTTTTTTTTACTCAAAATAATATATGTCCTTTTTTTATTCGTCATCCTCCACGTCAGCAGCGAGTGCATTGCACAAACTTTGTAAGTTTGGTTGATTGTCAAATAAGTGCTCAATTGGAATAAGTTTCGGATAGTATAAGGTTAAAATATCATGGTATAGCCAGTTTTCACACTGGTCAATGAAAAATAGCCAGTGTTTACCAAGTCAATAAAAAATAGCCACTATTTTGCTGCAACAGGGACCGATCCAGTATAATATACGGGAGTTCTGGTGCATTTGTGTAAGATCTCCAGCATATTATGCTGGAACGGTATGCTTTGCTAACTCGTGTAAAATTTGCGGGATATTGGAGCACCAGTGCTCCAAACTCCAGTATGTTATACTGGACAATTATACTTGTTGGAACTCCCGTAAAATTTGCGGGAGTTCCAGCATAATTATGCTTGAACTCCCTTAAAATTTGCGGGAGTTCCAGCATAGTTATCTTGGAACTCCCGTAAAATTTACTGGAGTTTAAGCGTACTTATGCTGAAACTCCAATAAAATTTGCGGGCGTATTTTTTCAGATTTTGAACAGTGTTTTCGCTCAGATTTAAAATGGCTAAATTACGATGACTTTTGAAACTTGGCTATTTTTCAACGACCAGTGGTAAATCTGGCTATTTTTGAATTTCTCGCTAGTATAAGTGCTAAATAGGAAATCCCTTAAGTTCAAGTATCTAAATAAAAGATCGTGCCAACTTTAAGTGTTTTCGCATGTATTCCGCCTTTGAAAAATGGTATTTGAAAAGCATAAAGTCAAATAGTAACGGGGTTCCAAATTTTTTCACAAGTAAACATGTTTGAATTAATCTTCTTCTCTTTGAACCTTCATTGATTAGAGAATATTTTGATATAAGCATAAACAAATAGTAAATAATCTAAAATTTGGAATTTTTCAAGATGTTACTATTTTGATACTCTTCCTCCCTTTAATCCATTAGTAGAGGGGTAATGCTTGAAATTCTAGGTCCGATCCTGGAGCAACGGCGGATCTACGTGTAATTTTTGGGTGCTCAAGCACCCATTATCTTTGACAAGATTTAGTAAATTTATATAGGTAATTATAAAAATATTTAGATAAATATTGAGTGAACATCCATAACTAAACTTTTTTTCTTCCTCTTTCAAAATTTTTATCAGTGAGCACCCACAACTTTAAAATTCAGGATCCGCCACTATCCCGGAGGGTGTGACAGTCTTCACATAGATCCAAATACTCTTAATCCAATTGAGATATTTGGTGGCGTGAAATCCACCAAAAGAACGATCTTCTCCTATTTGAAAGCTAAACTTTGTGTAACATGGTTGGATATTGCTGCCATATGGTCCATAGGAACTTTTGCTGGTGTCAAATGTTATTGATTTCAAAAAACCCTCATTGGACGCACCTTTTACCCAAATAAGATATTCTGATGGATAATCTAACATAACCTTCATTATGGACATATAAAACTCATTAAAATTAATTAAATCATCTTTACAACGAAAAAGACTGAAATGGAATAGTAAATATTGGTGTTTGGGGATGGGGGATACTAATAGTAGAACCACAAAAATATTAAATTGACTCCATATTTTCAAAAAGCTCAAAACTTTGAACATATTAAGCTGACGTTTGGCCATAGAATTTGAGAGTTATTTTTCAAAATTTTGTTTTCAGATATTTGTTTGTTTATAAATTCTAACTATTTTTGGGAAATTTTTAAAATAAAATTTTCAAATCTTAAATCAACGGAGCAGCTCGGTGCACTAAGCTTTCGCTATGCGCGAGATTCGGGGAAGGGCCAGACCACAAGGGCCTATTGTAGGCAGCCTTACACTACATGTGTGCAAGAGGATGTTTCCACGGCTTGAACCCGTGACCTCATAATCACATGAAAACAACTTTACCAGTTACGCCAGGACTCCACTTCATGTTTTCTACTCACAAAACTTCAATTTTTTAAAAAAAATAAAATGCATGTCCGGTTGCAATTTCCAACTTTCAAAAGCCATTTTTCATCTCATCTTCAAAATTTTATTTTTTTTTAAGTTTGAACCAAATCCATGTCCAAATTGTAGCTTAATTAAGTCGGTTGAAAAATAGAATTAAATGGGAGAGGGATACTTACTGCTGAGAAATTTTTGCTTAGTCCAACAGTACCATGTAACTCAGACAAAGCAAAGACGCCGTTATCAACGAACAGGAATTGAAGTGAACAAACTGTTGGTCCATCGTCTGAAATAAAAATCTTGGCTATTTGACCTTTTCCCTATTCATCCCAAACAGTTCCCTTATTTCCTCCCACTGGCTCAAACTTGATCATACCCAAATACTGACTCATTATATATTCTTGCTTTATCAAATGTAGTACAAGTAGTTGTAGGTAAATTTGAGGATGAAGTTATTATGTACTGATAGAGGAGTAACTAATTAAGGCGTTTCAACTTCTAGCAACTGTTGGTATTCCTTTATCTTTTAATCTCATAAATAGGAATCTAACTTTTCGTATAACTAAATCTTATCTAACCATCTCTAATTGTGCTAAGGAAAACGAAAAATACATAGAGAAAGAGAAACACCGAATACTTAAAACCTCTCATCTTCCCCTCAAATAGAACAATGGAACAAATTAAAAGTCTGGATATCAACAATTACTAATCGTCAAGTTGCAAAAATAATGCTATTACTTAGTAGGCAATTAGACATAAAAATTATAATTTTTGGAAAAAGATACTATCTTGAGTTAAGTTGAAAAATGGTATTTGGAATTTAAAATTAAGTTTTAACATATATTTCACTTTAAAAATATTGCAATTCAATACAGTCAGATCTCTCTATAACATCATCCATATATAACAACACTTCGCTATAAAAGCCAAGCTTTTTCGGACCTATTTTTATGTTATGTTATAATATATGTTCTCTATAATAGTACTTCGCTATAATATTCAAAAAAAATTCGAAACAAATAAGACTTTTATAAAGATGTTTGACTGTACTATATTTTTCTAGGCAGACATGGATTAGTCATCAGATTTCCCTTTCTTTCTGAATGATATATTGCAGCAGGAAGAAAGTGGCCCAAAATGACTGAGTTGAGCAGGCTTTGCATTATCAGCTAACAAGATGAGCCAAATGCAGATAACGGAATAGAATAACTTATACTACTCTATATTGTTAAAATAGGCATCATTCTTATGTCTGTTTTTGCACAATTATAAAGGGGAATCATTGATTACTAAATAACTAATATGTTTGGCCCGTTGTTAGATTTTCGTTTTAACGATGAAATATTGTGTTTGATGTAGGAACTCAAGGCAATCAATCGGAATCCAAGTAAAAAAGGAAAGTATCAATCAAAGATGGACTGAAGCCATCAAGGAATCAGTGAAGCAATAAAGATCCGGAAATAGATAATCAATCAAAGCTGAAGGAAGATATCAATAAGAGGATGATCGAAGCCATCAAGGAAAGCAATCAAATCTGAAGGAAGATATATCAATCAGAAGATGATTGAAGCTATCAACAATAAAAAGGAAAGAAGTACTAAAGCCTCGGCAAAGGCATAGCCAACACTGGATCAAATCTCTTCGGACTCTAAGGCCTCCTGGAACGTATATATATGATCATTCTAGACTTGAATAAATATACTTTGATCAAATCATTTACTCTCTGTTTTCTACTTCAAACAAACATTATAGTTCTAGTAAATCTGTTGTATAACAAGTTAGAGAAGAAAGAGAGAAAATCACTGGTGAGGCATTGTATAAAGAAAAGACGAGAGACATAGAAACTGAGTAGTTGGTGTAAAACTATACCATTCACTTTGTACTCAAGAAACTCAATTACTGAAAGAGAACACCCTTGCAACCGAAGATGATTGAACTAGACTCATATTGAATCTGAGCCAGTATAAAAACCCTGATGTCTTTAAGTGTCTTTAATTCCTATACTTTACTCCTACATTTGAATTCTGTATTTCTTACTATCTCACTATTATTTCTAGTCGACTAATTGGTAAACTAGTCAACTTATAATAACTATTTTTAAAATAAGCAATTCACCCTCCCCTATACTTTTACCCAAGCATAGGACTGTCATCACTTGATTGTTCAGATTCATTGAATTCATAAAGAACAGATTATTACCCTTTCATTAAATCCGGCGGATATAAAGGCTTAGAGATGGAAATCTATCAAAGTCCACTCATCAAGGAAGTATAACGGAATGAACCTTATTCTCCGAAAGAATCAATACGTGATTCCTTTCAAGGATCAAATCTCTTGGGTTCAGAAATCTCTCCGGACTCTAAGGCCTCCTAGAACGTATATATATGATCATTTTAGACTTGAATAAATATACTTTGATCAAACCATTTACCCTCTTTGTTTTCTACTTCAAACAAACATTTTGTTCTAGTAAATCTGCTGTATAACAAGTTAGAGAAGAAAGAGAGAAAATCACTGGTGAAGCATTGTATCAAAAAAGACTAGAGACATAGAAACTGAGCAGTTGGTGTAAATCTGCTGTTTAACACCAAATGATGAATAGATGATAATCAAATAAATAAGCATAAAGTTAAATAGTAACGGTGTCCAAATCTTTTCAGAGAAGTAAACATGTTGAATTAATCATCTCCGCTTTCAACCTTCATTGATTCGAGAATATTTTGATATAGGCATAAACAATAGTAAATAGTCTAAAATAAGGACTTTTCAAGATGATACTATTTTGATCTACTCTTCCTCCCTTTTAACCATTACTCGAGGGGTAAAGCTTGCAATTCTAGGTCCAACCATGGAGCTGGTTGTGACAGTCTTCACATAGATCCCAATACTCTCAATACAATTGAGACTTTTCAAGATGATACTATTTTGATCTACTCTTCCTCCCTTTTAACCATTACTCGAGGGATAAAGCTTGAAATTCTAGGTCCAACCATGGAGCTGGTTGTGACAGTCTTCACATAGATCCCAATACTCTCAATCCAATTGAGACTTTTCAAGATGATACTATTTTGATCTACTCTTCCTCCCTTTTAACCATTACTCGAGGGATAAAGCTTGAAATTCTAGGTCCAACCATGGAGCTGGTTGTGACAGTCTTCACATAGATCCCAATACTCTCAATCCAATTGAGACTTTTCAAGATGATACTATTTTGATCTACTCTTCCTCCCTTTTAACCATTACTCGAGGGATAAAGCTTGAAATTCTAGGTCCAACCATGGAGCTGGTTGTGACAGTCTTCACATAGATCCCAATACTCTCAATCCAATTGAGACTTTTCAAGATGATACTATTTTGATCTACTCTTCCTCCCTTTTAACCATTACTCGAGGGATAAAGCTTGAAATTCTAGGTCCAACCATGGAGCTGGTTGTGACAGTCTTCACATAGATCCCAATACTCTCAATCCAATTGAGACTTTTCAAGATGATACTATTTTGATCTACTCTTCCTCCCTTTTAACCATTACTCGAGGGATAAAGCTTGAAATTCTAGGTCCAACCATGGAGCTGGTTGTGACAGTCTTCACATAGATCCCAATACTCTCAATACAATTGAGACTTTTCAAGATGATACTATTTTGATCTACTCTTCCTCCCTTTTAACCATTACTCGAGGGGTAAAGCTTGAAATTCTAGGTCCAACCATGGAGCTGGTTGTGACAGTCTTCACATAGATCCCAATACTCTCAATCCAATTGAGACTTTTCAAGATGATACTATTTTAATTTACTTTTCCTCCCTTTTAACCATTGCTCGACCGGTAAACCGTGAATGTTGGTTCCGTGATGGGATGGTCTTCACATAGATCCCAATACTCTCAATGCAATTACCCATTTTTGGTGCCGTGAAATCCACCAAAAGAACGATCTTCTCCTATTTGAAAGTTGAACACTGACGTGTAAAATGGAGAGTCCCTGCCGCCAAATGGTCCATAGGAATTTTTGTTGGTGCCAAATGTTATTGTTTTCAATAAACAACCCTGATGGGAGGCACCTTTTACCCAAGTAAAATATTCTGATGGATAATCCAATACAACCTTCGTCATGCACAAATGAAACTCATTAAAATTAATTAATTCATCTTTCTAACAAAAACGGAGGTAAAAAGGACTGAAATGAAATAGTAAATATTGGTGTTTGGGGCTGGGGGATACTAATAGTAGAACTACAAAAATATTAAGTTGGCTCCATATTTTCTAAAAGCTAAAAACTCTGAACACATTAAGCTCACATTTGGCCATAGAATTCGAGAGTTTATTTTTCAAATTTTGTTTTCAGACATTTGTTTGTTTATAAATTCTAACTATTTTTTGGGCAAATTTTAAAAATAAAATTTTCAAATCCTAATTAAAATCTAGAGTAATTATTAAAAATTTTGATGTTTTCTACTCACAAATAAAAGGGCAGCCCGGTACACTAATTTTCCACTATGAGAGATCTAGGGAAAGGCAGAACACAAAATTCTATTATACTCAAACTTACCTTCCATTTCTGCAAGAGGCTCTATCCACAGCTTGAATCCATGGCCTTTTGGTCACATAGCAACAACTTTACTAATTACACCAAGGATCATTTCATGCTTTCTCCAAATTTTTTTTTTTAAATAAAATATATTTCCAGTCACAATTTCCAACTTTCAAAAATCATTTTTCATTTCACCTTCAAAAATTCAATTTTTTTTTTTTTTTTTTGCAAATTTGAACCAAATCTATGACCAATTGGTATGCTCAAGGGAAGAAACTCTAACATATCCACAATTTTCAACTCTAATAAATATGTATAATGTGCATTGAATTCATACTACAAAGAAATATATATTCACTGCAAAGTTTTGGTTGAAAATAGAATTAGAGAAGGCGAAATGGGAGGAGGATATATACTTACTGTAGAGAAATTGTTGCTTAGTCCAACAACGCCATGTAACTCAGGCAAAGCAAAGATGCCGTTATCAACGAACAGGAATTGAAGTGAACAAACTGTTGGTCCATCGTCGGAAACAAAAATCTTGGCTATTTGACCTTTTCCCTTTTCATCCCAAACAGTTCCTTAATTTCCTCCCACCGGCCCAAACTTGATCATACCCATACTCTCATTCATTATATTCTTGCTTTATGAAAAGTCTGTTTGGAAAGTTACCCTGTAATTGGAATGGGTATAATTATTAGGATAGTAATTACACAGCCTAGTAATTACTCAGTTATGTAATTACTATGACCTGTTTGTTTGTCATAGTGTAATTACACAAGTGTACTGTTTGGTTGTACAAATGTAATTACACAGTTAGATTAAATTTTAAATTAAGTAATTATCAAAATTTATAAGTTAATATAATAAACATATGCCAAAAAATTTTTATAAGTATAAATGATATTATATTTGGTATTTAAGATGTATATTTTTCATGAATATTCATTAATAAGTAATCATATATTTATAACTAATATTGTAAAAATAATTTATCTACATATTTAAAATTAATAATATTTAGTTTAGATACGCTACAAAAATTTAAAATATATATTTTTTTGTAAGAACATCATGAAATTCATATTTGATAAAATAAATTAATATTTATAAATATAATGTCATAACATTATTCAAAGTCAAACTGATTTATCAATTCTTACTAAAAAATGAACAACATGCGACGTGAGTCAATACTACTAAAACAAATAAATTAGAACCATGAATATAACATAATTTCAAAATTTCAAAAAAAAATTATTTAGCATATGTCAAATTCCAACATAATAATAGTAAGTTCCATTATAATTTTAGATTAGGAAACATAATAAGTTTATAACCACATTCAACAATGAAATTCCACTTTAATTACATCACTCATTATATGATAAGTTTGTAAATGACTCATTATTTATAATATTAGGAGGTGTAGTTCCACAAAATAGAATAATAAATAAATAAAAATAAAATATAAGCAATTACATGAAATAACAAGAAATAAAAGATAAATAATGTACAAAGAAAAATATATTTTAAAATTTTAAAAGTAATTAAAAAGTAAAAATAAAATTTTAAAAGTTAAAATAATAAAAATAAAAAGTTATAAAGAAAATAAATAAAAATAAAAATAAAAAGGAAATAAAATAAAAAATAACCTTGTAATTACACAGTGTAATTACCATCAATTCTTACATCTCCCTTGAGAATTAGAGAGTGTAATTATACCAATTTTATGCTGGCCAAGTAATTACTTGGCCAAACAAACACGTCAAATTGTGTAATTACATCCACTTACATTAAAATTCAATTCTTAGGTGGCTTTCCATACATGCTCGAAATGTAGTACAAGTAGTTTTAGGTAATTTGATGATTAAGTTATTATATACCGATAGAGGAGTAACTAATTAAGGCGTTTCAACTTCTAGCAACTGTTGTTATTCCTTTGTCCTCTATTAATCTCAAAAATAGGAATCTGACTTTTCGTGTAACTCAATCTTTAATTGTGCTAAGGAAAACAAAAATTAATACAGAGAGAGAGACACCGAAAAATCGGCCAAAAAACCAAAAAACTTTCAAAATGTTTTTTTTTTAAATTTTTTTCTTACGAAATCGATCAACTTTGGTCGGTTTCTTTTGGCGTAAAAATGCGGAAAATTATTTTTGAGTCCCGCGAAATTTATTTTTCAAGAAACCGACTAACGTTTGTCAGTTTTTATATTTAAAATAAATAAAAATTAATATTAAAAAAATCGACCAATTTTGGTCGGTAAATTCGGCCTGTCATTTTAAAAAAACCAACCAACTTTGGTCGGTAATTTTATTTTTTAATAAAACCAACCAACTTTGGTCGATTATTTTCGTGCAAAAATGTAATTAAAGAGTATAAATAAAAAAGAAGACAATCTTATAACAAAATGCACCAATGGTCTAATGGTAGAATAGTATCCTGCCACAGTATACACCCTGGTTCGATTCCCAAATGGTGAATCTTTTGATTACATAATTAAAATAGCGACCAATTTTGGTCAATTTTTTTTTGCATTTTTTTTTTTGAATTTAATTGACCGACCAACGTTGGTCGGTAATTTCCGACCAACTTTGGTCGGTATATTAAAACGACGGTCAAAATACCGTCCAAGCATATTTGGTCGCATTTTGGTCGGTAATTGACCATAACAGATCAAAGTGGGTCGGTTTTTTTTGGTCGATATTTACCGAATTTCTAGTAGTGCAAGTTGCAAAAACCAAGCTATTACTTAGTAGGTATTTGGACATAAAAATTATAATTTTTGAAAAAAAGTACAAGTATTTTGAGTTAAGTTGAAAAATAGTATTTAAAATTTGAAATTATATTTAAACATATATTTCGCTTTAAAAATATTGCAGTTCGATGAACGGGGAAAAGAAGTTTGGAAACCCTACAAATATTACAGTTTTGTAAATGAGAAAAAAAAGTTTTGAAAATTTTGAAACCACTTTTTGGTTTTTTGACAAAATTCCTATAAATTTTCAAAATTTCACGGATAAATATATTTAAAAAATCGAAAAAAAGAAAACTTTTCTTATGGACAAACGGTTCCTTAATTTCAAAGTACCCTTCAATTTCAAAAAATTGTCACTGGCATTCTATTCTTTGATTATTCTTCTGTATTTTGATAGTTATTTAAATGATGAGATGACAAAGAAAGGCTGAAGCCCAGACACCTTTGATACTTAATCATCATCATATTATATTATTATATTATATTATAAGTGTGAAACTCAAATGTTAAACTTGAATTACCAAATTACCCATCAAAATTGAATTACCATTACACCCTTCATTTAAATACTACATATCATTATCATTAATGTACAAGATATAACTAAGAAATATATTTTGGAATCTAGACGTCTTTCAAATTGTCATGAACTTAATATAGTTCATGTTTTTATTAAGAAAAATAATGGATCCTATGAACACAAGAAGTAAACGTACACTGTATTAGGAGAAACTCAAAAGTTTTTAAAGCGCAGAATTCTAAACAACTTAGGTACATGCTATACATTCAACTTTTCCTAAAAGCTCTACAAAAAGACTCTTATTTATTACTCCCTTCGACTTCAATCTTCCACATCCATGAAGATAGGCACAGCAACATAGGTTTATAGAGATTAAAAAATATTTGCAACCGTCCGCGGCAAGAGATATGTCTTCCAAGATTTACAGTCACCATCGTGTCAGTGTCGCAGCGCATGTTTCGAAGAAGATTTGTTGTTCTTCGTCCTCCTCTCCAGTCCGGTTATCGGTTCATCATTGCACACTACCGTTAGCTTTCAAAGATTCATCTGAGATTTTTAACCTAATATTAAATCTGTGTGGACAGTCAGGTTTTCCTTTTTTCTTATTTTGCTTTAGAATTTTGTTACTATTAAATTTGTTTTTTAGTTATAAATTCATTATTCGTTTTGCTGTTTATGCTTGTGTAGCTATTTTAACCTTCAATTCCAGTAAATTATAAAATAATTTCAAATATTCAAAGGATGATACAATTGTTATAGTTGCAATTGAATATGATAATACTAGGTGGAGAGACCCATTTATGTTTTATTCTGTTTTGTTATTCTTTTTATTTTAGACAACTGTTACCAGTGGCGGAGCCAGGAATTATACAAAGGGGTATCAAAATAAAAAAAATTGTTGCTATCAGGAATGGAACTTGCAACCTTGTGTAAATTTTGACACCCCTTGACCATTGCACTAAGAGTTTGTCTTGTGTCAAGGGGTGTCAACCCCATGTATATATTCAATTTTTTTAAAAATTACCTATTTACGCAGTGTTATTTTTCGGCGAAGGGGTGCCAGTTAACACCCTCGGGACAAGGTGGCTCCGCCCCTGACTGCAACCATATTATTTCTTCAAACACTAAATAGTATTTACACGTAGAAGTTAAAGTCCAAGAGGAATTCAAGGCGTTAGATTTATAGGAATTCAAAACATTTAAGGTATCGAAGTGTAGAGATACTTATCCATGGGAGAGTTATATACGTAGATGTTTAATACGGATTGAGAGATATAGAGAAGGGGAAAGAGAAAAAAAGAGAAGCATGGTAAGAGACTGTAAAAGTTAATTTGGTTACTTTCATTTCTCATTAATGTTAAAATCGTCCTTTCGCGGGGTGGGGTGGGGGGGGGGGGGTTATTCCCTTGGAAATCGTCCTTTCGGGCAATATAATGGCTATTTAATTAGTCCATTGTATGGTTGGTACGAGGCCAGAAATTGAACGTAAGCTGTTAGCAAAGGTCTTAAATCCATCAAAGTAATCTTTCCTTGATCATTCATGGATTTCAGGTTGTTCATCATGTGCAATAATGAATATAAAAGGGGATTAACAACTGAAATTGAAACCTCAAAGATTTGAAGGCAGAGGCTTCCTTGGTATTTAATCTAAACTTTATTGCACATGCATCAAAGTATTTTCTGTTTCAACTAATGGTGGAAATAGATTCCAAGGTATTAGTTGATCTAATTTACTCATAAGACAAAACTACTTCTTATTCAAATTTGCTGAATGATTGCAAGATGCTCCTCCAAATCTGTTTCAATAAAATACATCCTTTACGCAAAAAAAGGAAAACTATTGGGATACAAGACATATAGAGTATTTGATTTGGTTTTTGATTATGCAGACAAAAACAGCCATGCAATCATTAATAATTCATTACTTTCAATTCGTCGTGCATAAACTCGAACAGTTCATAATTCTCACGTAATAAAAGCACCAAATGATGTAATACGAAAAGATTTTGAATATCAATTTAAATATATATCAAGCATAAAAGAAGCTAGGCATAAAGTGAAATAATAACTGGTTGATTTCGAATTCAACAAGATTGAATACAATATCTTGAATTAATTGATCATCTTCTTTTTTTTTAACCTTGTCATGGGTTTAGAATCTGTGGCTGTGATCATTGATGATGTGATGGTCTTCATATAAATCCCAATACTCTCAATAAGCATCAGTTTTGGTGCCGTGAAATCCATCAAATGAACGATCATTTCCTATTTGAAAACTGAAACTGTAGTAAGGGGCCCATAGATTGACTGTGTTTCTGCCATATCGTCCATAGGAGTTTTTTTTGGTGCCAAATGTTATTCACTACTTAAAATCTTCGGGAGGACTTTCCGACGGAGTCTCTCGATACTTTAGAATTTTTTAATTTCTAATTTTTTTAAAAAGAACCGACTGAAGTCCGTCGGTAATAATGATATTTTAACCGGTTAATTTAGCGACGGACTCCCTCGGAAGATTTTGTATTTATATTTTTGAATTATTTTTTTTAGATACCAACGGTGTCTCTCGGTGCTTTAAAAAAATAATAAAGTTGTCGACGTAAACTAGATTGCTATTGCATTTACATAATATTTTGAATTTTGTTCTTATAGTACCGATGGACTTCCATCGGTAATATAAATATATAATATTATACATAATTATTTTTTTATTTTTTATTACACAATACCGTGGGAGGCCGTCGGTAACTCCTTCGGTAAGTATTTACTTAACTATCTTAGTGGTTCATTAGCCTATTTATTGAAATTTATACTAAGTGGAGGTAATTACACTACTTAAAAATATATTAGTGGTAATTAGCTTAGTAATTTATAATTACACAAAGTAAAAGTGAATTTGTA
>MU705779.1:5619-41559 GCA_026770625.1 Nicotiana glauca | reverse complement strand
TCGATACTTTAGAATTTTTTAATTTCTATTTTTTTTAAAAAGAACCGACGGAAGTCCGTCGGTAAATAATGATATTTTAATCGGTCAAACTTTAAATGGTTGTACCGATGGACTCCGTCGGTAATTTAGCGACGGACTCCCTCGGAACATTTTGTATTTATATTTTTGAATTATTTTTTTTTAGATACCGACGGTGTCTCTCGGTGCTTTAAAAAAAATAAAAAAGAAAATAAAGTTGTCGACGTAAATTAAATCGCTATTGCATTTACATAATATTTTGAATTTTGTTCTTATAGTACCGATGGACTTCCATCGGTAATATAAATATATAATATTATACATAATTATTTTTTTATTTTTTATTACACAATACCGTGGGAGGCCGTCGGTAACTCCTTCGGTAAGTATTTACTTAACTATCTTAGTGGTTCATTAGCCTATTTATTGAAATTTATACTAAGTGGAGGTAATTACACTACTTAAAAATATATTAGTGGTAATTAGCTTAGTAATTTATAATTACACAAAGTAAAAGTGAATTTGTAGTATCCTTAACTACATTGATTAATCTATACATTAATAATTACATACTAAGAAGAAGTGTATTAGTCGTTTTCATAAGAAATATTAGTGATGGTTTATCTTATAAATTGACAATTATTGTAAACATAAGTATATTAATGGTGTCCTTAAGTAACGTTAACAATTAGTGAACTACTGGCATCCTTATATAAGTAACTTTAGTGATTGATTAGTCGATATATTGATAATTATAAGCTAAATAGAAGTGTGTTAATGATGTATGTGAGAAATATTTATGATTGTTTATCTTTAGTTTGATAATTAAAGTAAGTGGATTTATTAGTGGTATCGCTAAGTAATATTAGTGGTATTCTGAAGTAACGCTAGTGATTTATTAGCCTATACATTAATAATTATACTAATTAAGTATGTATTAGTTGTCACGACCCGAATTTTCCACCATCAGGAGTCATGATGGTGCCTACTAGTGGGAGCTAGGCAAACCAACTCTTACTTATCTTTCTACTTTTATCGGATTCTTATTTTAAAATATTTAACAATAATAATGTGATTACAGCAGAATAAATTAATTTAGCGGAAGACTTAGTAAATGCTACTAGATGCGATACAGAAATCAAAACATAAATCACTACCCAAGAACTGGAGTCACAATACTCACGAACTTCTAAGAATACTAAACACAACCGTTTGAAAGAAATATAAAACTGTTTGTCTCGAATACATGAGATAACAGACTGAAAATAAAGATAGAGGAGATGCCGGGTCCTGTGGACGCCTGCAAGGCTACCTCGGTGTCTCGATGATTGGAATGCTAACACTCGCACTACTGCTGCTGCTGCTGTCCGAAACCTGTATCTGCTCAAAAAGAGCGCAGAGTGTAGAATCAGCACAACCGACCTCATGTGCTGGTAAGTGTCTGAACTATCCCGGCGAAGTAGTGACAAGGCTAGAACCAGACACTCACATAAACCTGTACAATTCAAAATATACATACAACAAAAATGACAGAAAGCAACATTTAATATTTAGGAAGGGAAACATGCTCTGGGGTAGCAACAAAATATAATGGCAAGAATAGAATAAAGGAATTTAATTCACTTTCAAGTTCAACTCGTCCTGTTGCAGGCGTGCAACCCGATCCCATTTCATTTCATATCTTGTGGTAGGTGTACCACCCGCTCCCATTTCAATTAATATCTTGTGGTAGGCGTACCACCCGCTCCCATTTCAATATAATTTGTGGTAGGCATACCACCCGCTCCCATTTCATCTTTAACACAGTGCACAATATGTCACCGACAATAACAAATAATCAATATAAGTTGTGGTAGGCGTACCAGTCGCTCCCATTTCAATTAATATCTTGTGGTAAGCGTACCAGCCGCTCCCATTTCACTTTTAACATAGTTCACAATATGTATGTTATTGGCAAGAGAAAAACAATAGCTCGGTGCCAAGGCTCATCAATTAATTCTTTCATGGAATCACATAAGAATGCGAAATTATCAATTTAAGACTCACGGTCATGCTCGACCCCCAACGTATAGATACTCGTCACCATGCCTATACGTCGGACTCAACACATAACAAATAGCAAATATACTCAACTCCTATTCCCTCAAGCTAGGATAGATCAAACACTTACCTCGAAGGTTTTCGGCCAAGTCAATCCTTAAACAATGCCTTTCCTTTCAAATTTGGCTCCAATTCAATCGTATCTATACACAATTGATTTAATATCATCAATAATACTTAACAAACTCATCAAAATGGCTAAATATATTTTCTAAAATATTCTGCCCAAAAATGTAAAAATTGACCCCGGGCCCACGTGGTCAAAACATGAGGTTCGAACCAAATTTCGATAACCCATTCACTCACGAGCCCGAATATATAATTTGTTCTCAAGTTCTACCCCAAAACGAGGTCTAAATCACAATTCTTTGAAAACCCTAACTCTACTCATTTCTCTAATTTTCTACCTATTTTCACATGTTTAGGCATAAGAATTCGAATAATATTAATGGAAGTTGAAGAAAACGAGTTGAGCAACACTTACCCAAGAAATTTTGATGAAGAATCGCTCCAAAAATCGCCCAAGTGCTGTTGGAGAAGAGAGAGTTTGAGAAATGGGATTTTTATCCCGTTTCTGTTCTGTTTTCAGAACTTAAAATCACTGGGCCAAAATTTGCTCTATGCGATTGCTGGGCCTGGGATGCGATCGCATAGAGGAGGGCCTGATGGGCAGTGCGATCGTATAAGGACAAATGCGAACGCATAGAAAGAAAAGAAGGGGTAGAACTTTGCTCTATGCGATCGCGGAGAAGTAATGCGATCGCATAGAAGGAAGGGGACACACTGCGATCGCAGACAAGGCATGGCGATCGAATAGAACAAATCTGGGCACTCAAAATTTTACTCTATGCAATCGCAGCCTTACCTATGCGATCATATAGAAGGGATATCTGGACAGAATGCAGCAGCAATTCTGTTGCACTTTTCTAAGGCCAAAACACCCCGACACCTATCCTAAACTCATCCGAGCCCTGGGGGCTCCAAACCAAATATGCACATTGACTCAAAAATATCATACGAACTTGCTCGAGCGATCAAATCGCCAAACTAACATCAAAATCAATGAATTGAGCCTTAAATCCAAGAAATCTTTCAAATTTCATAACTTCCAAATTTTCCAATTTAAGGCCAAAACACGTCAAACGACGTCTGTTTTCAATCAAACTTTACAGGAAGCGCTTAACCAACATATATGACCTGTACCGGGCGTCAGAACCAAAATACGAGCCCAATACCATTAATTTTTTATCAAATTTCATTTTCATTTTCAGTTAAACATTTTCAGAAAATAATTTCACGAAAAAATTTATTTCTCGGGCCTAGGACCTCAGAATTCGATTTCGGGCATACGCCCAAGTCCCATATTTTTTTACGGACCTTTAGAGACCGTCAAATCACGAATCCAGATCCGTTTACCAAAAACATTGATCAAAATCAATTTTAATCATATTAATATAAAAAATTCTTCAAATTTTTCACATAATTCATATATTTCAACATAAAAACATTCTGGCTGCGCTTGGACTGCGCATGCAAAATTAAGGCAACTAAAAGTGAGGTTTTAAAGGCCTCGGAAGCACAGAATGACTAAGAAAACAAGTGATGACCCTTTGGGTCGTCACATTATCCACCTCTAAAATAATCGTTTGTCCTCGAACGGACAAAAGAAAGAGTACCTGAGTCAGGGAATAGATGAGGATAACGGCTCCGCATATCAGACTCGGACTCCCAGGTCGATGCCTCATGAGGCTGACCTCTCCACTAAACACGCACTGATGGAAAACTCTTCGACCTCAACTGTGGAACCTGCCGGTCTAAAATAGCCACCGACTCCTCCTCATAAGATAGATCCTTGTCCAATTAGACAGTGCTGAAGTCTAACACGTGCGATGGATCGCTGTGGTACTTCCGGAGCATAGATACATGAAACACTGGATGCACAGCTGACAAGCTAGGTGGCAAGGCAAGTTTATAAGCCACCTCTCCCACACGATCAAGGATATCAAATGGTCCATTAAACCTAGGGCTAAGTTTGCCCTTCTTCCCAAATCTCATCACGCCCTTCATCGACGACACTCGGAGCAATACCCGCTCACCAACCATGAAAGTTATATCTCGAACCTTATGATCTACATAGCTTTTTTGCCTGGACTGAGCTGTATGAAGCCTATCCTGAATGATCTTGACCTTGTCCAAGGCCTCTTGAACTAAATTCGTACCCAACAACCGAGCCTCTCCCGGCTCAAACTATCTAAACGGAGACCATCACCGTCTACCATTCAAAGCTTCATAAGGAGCCATCTGAATGCTTGATTGATAGTTGTTATTATAGGCAAACTATGCCAAGGGCAGGAAATGTTCCCATGAGCCTCCAAAATCAATAACACAGGCTCAGAGCATATCCTCTAGAATCTGAATGGTCCTTTCGGACTGACCGTCCGTCTGGGGATGAAATGTTGTACTCAACTGAACCTAGGTGCCCAACTCTCATTGAAACACATTCCATAAATGCGAGGTAAACTGCGTACCTCGATCCGAAATGATAGATATAGACACACCATGAAGGCGAACAATCTCCCTGATATAAATCCCAGCTAATCTCTCGGACGAATAGGTGGTGGCAACCGAACAAAATGCTCTGACTTGGTCAGCCTATCAACAATAACCCAAACCGCATCAAACTTCTTTCGAGCCATCGGAAGTCTAGTAACGAAATCTATGGTGATCCGCTCCTACTTCCACTCGGGAAGCTCAATTCTCTGCAATAAACCACCAGGCCTCTGATGCTCATATTTAACCTGTTGACAGTTCAAACACCGTGCTACATATGCCATAGTATCCTTTTTCATTCTACGCCACCAATAATGTTGCCGCAAATCCTGATACATCTTCGCTACTCCTGGATGAATAGAATACCGGGAACTGTGAGCTTCCTCTAAAATCAATTCTCGAATCCCATCAATATTTGGCACACAAAATCGCCCTTGCAATCTCAAAACTCCATCAGCATCTAAGGTGACCTGCTTGGCACCTCCCCACTAAACCGTGTCTTTAAGAACACATAAATGGGGATCATCAAACTGTTGTTCGCAGATACGCCCAATAATGAAGAGCGAGCGACCGTGTAAGCTAGTACTCGTCTAGGCTCAGAAATATCCAATCTCATAAATCGGTCGGCTAAGGCCTGAACATCCATAGCAAGCGACCTCTGACTGAACGGAATATAAGAAAGACTGCACATACTGGCTGACTTCCTGCTCAAAGCATCTGCCACCACATTTGCTTTCCCCGGGTGATATAAAATGGTGATATCATAATCCTTCAACAATTCCAACCACCACATCTACCTCAAATTCAACTCCTTCTGTTTAAACAGGTACTAAAGACTCTTGTGATCAGTGAATACTTCACATGCCACGCCATACAAATAATGCCTCCAAATCTTCAATGCGTGAACAATCGCCGCCAACTCCAGATCATGTAATGGATAGTTATTTTCATGGATCTTCAACTGCCTCGAAGCATAGGCAATACCCTTGCCATCCTGCATCAATACTGCACCAAGCCCAATATGGGAAGCATCACAATAGACAGTATAAGGTCCCAAACATGTGGGCAAAACCAACACTGTTGCTGTTGTCAAGGCTGTCTTGAGCTTCTGAAAGCTCGCCTCACATTCATCTAACCATTCGAACTGGGCACCCTTCTGGGTCAATCTGGTCATCGGGGTTGTAATAGATGAAAATCCCTCCACGAACCGCCGATAATAACCTGCTAATCCCAAGAAACTCCGAATCTCTGTGGCTGATGTTGGTCTAGGCTAGTTCTTGACTACCTCCATCTTCCTTGGATCAACCTGAATGCCCTCCGTCGTCTCAACATAACCCAGGAATGCGACTGAACTTAACCAGAACTCTCACTTTGAAAATTTTGCATAAAGCTAACTATTTTTCAGTGTCTGAAGAGCCACTCTGAGATGCTGCGCATGCTCCTCCTGACTGAGGGATTATATCAATATATCATCAATGAAGACTATTACGAACAAGTCTAAATAAGGCCTGAACACTCGATTCATCAATTCCATAAAAGTTGCTGGGGCATTTGTCAACCCAAAAGACATGACCAAGAATTCATAATGTTCGTACCGAGTGCAGAATGTTGTCTTAGGAACATCAGATGCCCTAATCTTCAACTGATGGTAGCCAGATCTCAAGTTTATCTTTGAAAACACCTTGTCACCCTGAAGCTGGTCAAATAAATCATCAATCCACGGCAGTGGATACTTATTTTTGATTGTAACCTTGTTCAATTGACGGTAATCAATGCACATTCTCATCGAACCATCTTTCTTCTTCACAAATAATACCGGCGCGCCGCACTGAAAAACACTGGGTCTAATGAAACCCTTTTCAAGTAAGTCCTGCAATTGTTCCTTCACATCCTTTAACTCCGGCGGGGCCATGAGATATGGTTGAATAGAAATAGGCTGTGTGTCCGGAGCCAAATTAATGCAAAAATCAATATCCCTATCGGGTGGCATACCCGACAAGTCTGAAAGAAAAATTTCAGGAAACTCGCAAACCACGGGCATAGAATCAATAGAGGGAACCTCGGCACTGGAATCACGAACATAGGCTAGATAAGCCAAACACCCTTTTCTCAACCATAGGCCGAGCCTTAACATACGAAATAACATTGCGGGTAGTATGACCAGAAATTCCTTTCCACTCTACACGAGGCAAATTCAGCAGAGCTAAGGTCACAGTCTTGGCATGGCAATCCAAGATAGCATGATATGGATATAGCCAGTCTATTCCTAATATAATATCGAAGTCGACTATATCTAAGAGCAATAAATCAACACGGGTCTCAAGACCCCCAATCACCACAATACAAGACCGATGAGCTCGATCGACCACAATAGAATCACCCATTAGAATAGACACATAAACAGGAACACCCAGTGGGTCACTAGGCTGAACTAGGCACGGTACAAAATAAGAAGACACATACGAATATGTAGACCCAGGGTCAAATAGCACTGAAGCCTCTCTATCGCAAACCAGAATAGTATATGTAATAACCGCATCTGAGGACTCAGCCTCTGGTCTGGCTGGAAATCCATAACATTGGGACTGGGCCCTACTACCCTGAGCAATATCTCTGGGACGATCAGCTTCTTGCTGGCCTCTACCTCTATCAGTCTGAGCTCCACCTCTATGACCTCTACGTCTACCTCTAATACCCCTGCCACCACCTCTAGCTGGATGGGCAGGCTGTGGGACTTCTGTTGCTTGAATCATAGCACGATAATTCTGGTGTTGGGAGCTACTCGAAGCTCGAGGGCAATACTTGGCAATATGCCTCGTGTCTGCACACGTGAAACATGCCCTCAGCTGCTGGGGATGACGGCCCTGGACACTCTGAAGCGGTGGTGCACTGATAGGTGCTGATGGTGCACTGTACAACTGGTGATTAGAGTAATGCGGCTGAGAACCACAACCACCTGAAGTACCGTGAGAAACCTGAAGAGCTGACTGAAAAGGCCTAGGAGGATGGCCTCTACCATAAGAATCTCTACCTCCAAACGAGGTACCATTGAATCTGCCTGAGTTACGGGGCCTCTTATCCGACCCATGACCTCCTCCCTGAGATAGAGCCATCTCGATCCGGTGGGCTGCATTGGCTGCCTCCTGAAAAGTGATCTCACTCCCGTCTCGCATAGCCATCTGAAGACGAATTGGCTGAATCAAGCCATCAATAAACCTCCTTACCCTCTCTCTATCGGTGGGAAGTATGACAATGGTATGTCAAGCCAGGTCAATGAACCGAGTCTCATACTGTGTGACTGACATGGAGCCCTGATGGAGGCGCTCAAACTGCATGCGAAGAGCCTCCATATGAGTCATTGGAAGAAACTTTTCCAAAAATAACTCTGCAAACTGGTCCCAAGTCAACGGTGGCGACCCTGCTGGTTTGGATAAACAATAGTCTCTCCGCCAAGTCTTGGCGGATCTAGATAAATGAAAAGTGGAAAAGTCAACCCCATTGGTCTTAACAATACCCATAGTCCGGAGAACCTCCTGGGGATTCTCTGAAGAAGTACCGCTGAATGTGGTAGTAAGGAGTTTGGTGAATCTGTCCAATCTCCATAAAGCATCGGGGGACATAGCTGCACCCTCACCGGTTTGAGCCAATACACATGGCTGAACTGCCTCAGCTGGCTGAACTACTGAAACTTGAACCTGGGGAGCTACTAATTCCGGAGTGCGCATAGAAGGAGTCTGATTACCCTCTCTAGCCTGAGAAGTGGCTGGTGCTGCCGGAAGCAACCCTAATCGGGTGACGCTCTCCATAAAGCCTACCAATCGGACCAGAGCGTCCTGAAGAACTGGGGTAGCAATGGACCCCTCTGGGTCCTAAGCTGCGACCACTGAAGCTGCTGGGGATGGAAACTCCCCCTCAACATGAATCTGAGGCTCCGCCATTGGTGCTTGCTGCTAAGGGCTGAGCTCTACCCCTACCCCGGCCTCTAGGACGGCCTCGACCTCGACCTCTGCCCCTAGTGGGAGCTGCTGCTGGTGCCTCAGGCTGTTGATCAGTAGATGAGGAAGCGCGTGTTCTTGCCATCTATGGAATAACAGAGTAGAAATTCAATTAGCATTCGAAGAACAAACCCGCGCGACAGGAAATAATCGAGATGAAAATTTTCCTAACTCTGTAGCCTCTGGGGGATAAATACAGACGTCTCTGTACCGATCCATCAGACTCTACCAAGGTTGTTTGTGAGAAACCTATGTAACCTAGTGCTCTGATACCAACTTGTCACGACCCGAATTTCCCACCATCGGGAGTCTTGATGGCGCCTACTAGTGGGAGCTAGGCAAGACAACTCTTACTTATCTTTCCATTTTTATCAGATTCTTATTTTAAAACATTTAACAATAATAATGTGATTACAGCGGAATAAATTAATTCAGCGGAAGACTTAGTAAATGCTACTAGATGCGATACAGAAATCCAAACATAAATCACTACCCAAGAACTGGTGTCACAATACTCACGAACTTCTAAGAATACTAAACACAACCATTTGAATGAAATATAAAACTGTTTGTCTCGAATACATGAGATAACAAACTGAAAATAAAGATAGAGGAGACGCCGGGTCCTGCGGACGCCTGCAAGGCTACCTCGGTGTCCCGATGATCAGAATGCTAACACTCGCACTACTGCTGCTGTTGCTGTCCCAAACCTGTATCTGCCAAAAAGAGCGTAGAGTGTAGAATCAGCACAATCGGCCCCATGTGCTGGTAAGTGCCTGGCTTATCCCGGCGAAGTAGTGACAAGGCTAGAACCACACACTCACATTGTCACGACCCAAATCCCAAACCCGATCGTGATGGTGCCTCTCGTGAAGACAAGGCCAGCCAGCAGAATACAATGAACATTTATAAATCTAAAACACAATTAACAGTATCATGAGTGCGGAAATGAAATGATAAAAACAGGGAACCATCCCAACACAGCCCGAAATCGGGGTGTCACAAGTCACGAGCATCTAGAAGGATTTTTGGTACAATTACAAAGCCTGTAATACATAGGATCAAGTCTGAAATAAAAGGGAAGAAATACGGTGCCGCGAACGCTGGCGGTCACTTGCTCAGCTACGATAGTAAATCCTCATCCAGCTCAAACCCGCTACCGGATAAACCAATACCTGCATCTGTACGCGAGGTGCAGGGAATAAAGTGGGTACTCCAACTCAGTGAGTAATAAAAGTAAATAATAACTGAGCAGCAAGAAATCACGTAAAGCAACCAACATGCTGAATAGAAGTCGGATACAATTCTGAGAAAATAGTAAAATCTGTGAAATCTTTAGAAATACCGTGGCTCAGTTCAAATCTCTTTTGAAAATGATCCTTTCAATAATTACGAAAATGATTTCAAAGCATTCAGTGCTGATAAGCACAGAAAATCTGCCCCTCGGGCACAAACACCACAGCATAACAGGTAAAAAGGCAAATAATTATGCAGGATGAGCACATAAAGGTTTGCCCCTCGGGAAATATCTCAAACTGTACTAGCTGTGAGCACGTGATTTTTTCCCTAAGTGAATTATTCCCAAAAATTCAAACAAAATAATTTTTCTTCATTTTTACAATTTTATGAATTTTGTGTTATTTGTTGTTAATTGTTTGTATTTTATTTGTGCATTTTAATTCATATGAAAATATAAAAAATATACTTGACATTTGCATTTTAGGTTTTAATTTCATATTTTAGGATTAATTAGTAGTTCAGTTGTTTTTAAAACAAAGTATAAGGAAAATAACAAAAATAGTCTATTTTGTATTTTTAATTGTTATTTGTTGAATTTGTCATGAAATAGATTTTTTTTCAAATAATTTTAGGAATTAGTTGGTTTAACTTTGAAAATGTATTTGGTTTTTAATTTGTCATTTTAATAAAATCAGAAAAATAAAAATACAAATAAAAACAAATTAAAAGAAATAAAAGAAAAACAATTAAAAAGAAAGAGTGGTATTAATAAGGTGCCACACTTGGGCCAAAATTGCTTGTAACCCAAATGAAATCTGATCCAAACCCACCCCAGTCCGGCCCAAAAAACCCCAAACCCGGCCTGCCCTTTTCCTTAACCAAACGATGCCGTTTGGCGTCCTCAAATCTGGGATGTCAATTTCTCATCATCCAACGGCTGTGGTGCCTTCTCCATGATTAAATATAAGTGTAATAATACTTCACCAAAAATTAACGACCAAACCCTTTCATCCTCGTACTCACTGGCTCCCCCTGTAACACCACCGCCCCCACCGTCAGTCCGCCGTCTGCCGCCAGCGGCGACTCTCCAAAAGACCTGAAAATTTCACCACACACTCACCTTCCCCTCCTCTTTACAACCCCCATAACCATCTCCCTCCAATCATAACCCAAATCCTCGAATATTAGATCGAAGTCTCCGGCCAAAAACCAAATTCATCCAAACCTTGCCAAAATCACACCACACTCTCCCCTCTCCCCAAATCCTTGATTAGTTTCCGTCGAATATCACTGGTTATGTTTGAATTTCAAATCTAGGATTGGGGGTCAACTTGTTTTAGGAGTTTTCAGGTCGATTGATTTCTGTTTAACGTTATCTGCCTATTTTTGACGAAATAGACAAATAACGTTAATTGAAAATCAATTTTGATGAGGTATCCATGTGAAGTCTGAAATTAGTAAGTTATGTTCTTCACCTTCCTTCTTTGTTTAATTTTGTTTCTTCATAATTTTTATTTCTTGTTCAATTTTTGTCTAAGATGATTCCGTTTACATAGTTTTCAATGATAATTGATTACGTGATTATTTGTTTAGCATTAGTAATCATAGTCATTCTCTTCTTTTCTTTCTTTGATTGTTTCATCTCATTGATCTCAGTTAATGATTATCAGTAATTGATTATTTTGTTGTTTGGATATTGCTGAATTAGGCTAGTTTAATTGTAGTTAGGTTTTTGTTTAACTAATGTTAAGGGTGTGTTCAATTAACTGAAGTAGGTAACTCTGGGCTGAATTCAAGGGTAGTTTGGTACTTTAAAATGCATAAGAATGTTTTATTTACAACTAGGATCTTCTAGGACCTTCCAAAGTAGGGCCTTAGTGAAAGGGTCAACAATTTTAGTGTATTAACTTGAGGTGCAAGTCAGAAAATAAAGGACTAAATGAGTAAATAAAGAGGGACTAATAGGCAATTGAGAATATGAAATATTCAAAACCCTCTGCCTATAAAAAGACAGTGTGGATTGCCTTGCTTCTTAAGTTTTGGGACCCCAGAAATTTCCCCCAAAAATAGTCTCTCAGTTTCCAGATTTGAATCCTGAAATTCATAATCAAAAACCAAACAAAATAACATAAAACCAAAAAACGAATACTGTTACATTGATTTTGATATCAAAACAGTTCAAATCTCTCCGTTTCTGTTCTATACTTGAGTATTTAGAGTATCTGAAGGTGTTTGGGGTTCCTTCGAGTGATTGTTGGTCATTTTTGATTGCTGAGGAAGTTCTGTAGTTTGTGGGTCAAATTGTAATTGCATTTGAGTGTGTTCAAGTAGTTTTGTGGTCGATTGCTTGGGTTTTGCTTGGTTTCGAACTCTCTTTTGTCATTGAATTGGTTCCTGGTTGGTTGATTTCTGCTCGTAGCTGCTGTTGCTGACTTATTCTGCTTCTTCTTATTTTCAAATTCCAGGTACACCTTCACTACCTCTAATGATCTGGAAGCTCGATTCACATGTATGAACAATTTGGGGAAATCAATGAAGAAGAATTGTTACTTGTCCACCTGAAATGTTTTAGAATCATTGATTAGCCTTTAATACTTAGCTTAGCTATTCATGCTCAAGTGTAACTGGAGCAATTGTTTGGATTGTCTAATTTGTATTGAACTGTGTGAGTTATTTGGACTGTGTTGTAGCATATTAGGTGACTTGATTTGTTCATTTTATCCATGTCGAGAATGAGTCTCGTAATAAGTGAACTGCAATTAGCCTTTAGAGTTCAAATGTTAGGGTCAGTTCCAGGTATGATAACGAATTAGTTAAATTGGTCTCCTGATATAACGGTCGATATCATTAGTTATTTGTAGTCTTTCTGTAATTGTTCATGTTAAATCATAGTTTAATAGTCATGTAATGGTGTATGAATTCGAAATGGTATTTCATAATTAGCAAAGAATAAGTGTTAAATTAGTTCCACGAATCTGGTAGTTCAGTTCAGTCAGTAAATACCTTAATATGATCAATACTTTAGAACAATGCAATAATACATGTGATTATCTACAAGCCTGGGTACAAAACTATAATTATAACAATCAATATTAACTAGATCTAAGGGAAATAAATGGAAACAGGTCCAGGGGTATTTGTTCCAATTAAATTGTTATGTTTGGTTTAATGACTTGGGCTTGACGATTTTTCTTTTCTCAAGAGGTGTAGTCCTCAGCTTACTAGCGATCAGCCCGGGTCCACTTTTGATGACTGTGTACGTTTGGGCGTGGGCTGAAGTCTGTGTATGACCAAATTTTGACATAAGGCATGAGTGTAAGTTCCATTCGTTGGGCTTATTTTGGGGGCCTAATGGTTGGATTGTGAAACAGAATCCTCGCCTGGTCCAGTAACAAATTAATTAGGCTTCTTTCTTTTTTCTTAGATATAATTAAATAGAAAATTGTAGTTTACTTTAGGTTGACATTTAATAAAAATGAGACGAGTCTCGCCAAATAAAAACTGCGGGGCCCTCAATGAATATTGTGTTAAAATACTTAGAATTCGGGTTGAGCCGTATAGCGAATTTCATGGCTTTGCCCAAAGATAATAACACATTAGTCGCTTTAGGCGCGTGTTTAATAATTTTACCTTCTTAAATATGGATGCACGTTTATTTGACCCAAATCCAAATCTCAACGAAGTCGAAATGTGTCAAAAATTGCGGGTGCATTTATGTGACGCGATTCGAGACATGTTTTCACGACGTTGCGATTCTCTTACAGTTATAATGATAAAAGCGGTTCAAAAGTCAAAAACACATAGGTCCAAATATGTACTAAAATCAAATAATTAAGCCAAATATGACAGTTGAGCGACCGTTCTAGAACCACGGAATCCGGGAATGCCTAACACCTTCTCTCGGGTTAACAGAATTCCTTACTCGGATTTCTGGATTGCGGACTGTTAAACAAAGTCAATAATTTCCTCGATTCGGGATTCAACCGGTGACTTGGGACACCATAAATCTCCCAAGTGGCGACTTTGATTTTTAATAAGCAAATCCCGTTTCGACTTTCCTTTAAGTGGAAAAACTCCTTTACGCCCTTGCGGGTGTAGTGAAAAAGGAGGTGTGACAGCTTTGGTGACTCTGCTGGGGAGACAAACCCAGAACTTCGGTTCAGCATTTAAGAATTCGAGCTTAGAATAATTGTCGTGTTTGGCTTTATCTGATTTTCCTACATCTTCCATGCCTAATGTGCTAAATGTGCTAAATATTTTACCGTTTTGATATTATCTGGACTGTATATAAACTGTGCCGAAACCTTCTCTTCTCACCTCTGGGGATGTGCTTACTGGTTGAGACTCCCTATTCTGTTAGAGTCATACCCTAAAATAAGAAAGAGACCGGACAAGTTACTAAGCCGGACGATCCCACGGGTCCCCGGTACGTATCCCCCTCCTCGACTCGAGTTGTCCGCTTGGGTACACAGTCTAGAACACATACCCAGGTTTTGAGCCTAGAATAACTTGACTCCATGTCGGATCCCTAGTAGGAGCGCTTATCTGCATCACGTGCATATGACTTAGGGGACTCAACACAGGGGTTGGGTCCATCTAGGAAAGGTAACCTGAAATGAAAAGACCATCATGGTGCATGTTACGTGTTGCATATACATTTATTTGCCTCGGACTCGCATGCTGACCGGCTTGAATATTTGGAAAATTGAACGAAAAGAGAGAAATATCAGTGTAGAGAGTTAATTACCTATTTTAGTGTCAAATAGCGCCGAAACTCTGCCAAATTTTTTTGAGAAAAAGGAAAAGAGAAAGGACAAATATTGAAAATAAAAAATGAATAGGGTGAGGTGCAAAAATAAAGCGAGTAGGGCCCATTTATATTTTTTTACATGGTGTATAGGAAAAAGAAAATATGAAAAGGTCAAAAAAGATTTTGCATTAGATTTCATATCATTTTTTGAAAAGTCAAAAATCAAAAGGGGAAAAAAGAAAATCCAAACAGATTTTGCATTCTGCATCATTTTCAAAACAAAAAAAAAACAAAAATAAAATAAAATATGTTTTCTCTAAGTTCGTTGTTTTTAATTTTTGCCCGTATTCAATGTGCCCGAATTACGCTGGTTTGATTCTCACAGGATGTAAGATACGTAGGCAACCCTCATCAGGTCCAACCACCCATTTTGCAAAAATAGCCAAAAATACCAAAATTTTAATTTTTACCCAATAAGTCGGGTGACGCCATTCTTGTTGAACAATAAGCCGAATGTCCCCAAGAGGGCGCCGGAAGGCTATTTTTCACAAGAATAGCCACCTTGAATTATTTTAAAACGGATTGCGGGCACAATCCTAAAATCTCCTTTTCGAAAGTGCTGAAGGGTCTTATTTGCAAAGCCGAGTCTTTGTTCTCTTAGAATAAATATTTTTGAAAATATCCATTTTTTCTTTCAAAATAAGTCATCACATGGATAGTTTTCTTTAAATAGCTTACAGTTGATATTGAAATCTTCTCAGTCTTGCGCAGGCCCATGGCGATGCCGAGTGATACCCCTTGGACCCCAGGATTTGAAGCGTTGATGTACTCCTGGATTAGTCGAGTCTGTATTGTGTTTTTGAGTCTGTTCTGTACTTTCCTTTTTGAAACAAAAAAAAAACAAATAGTTTAGTAGTTTTTGTAATCGCAGTTGTTATTAATGAAAATTTGAAAATTCCCAAAAATTGTTTCTTTATTTCTTACATTTAATGTTGCACTTATGCGCAAGAATTACACTTGGTCTGATTTATGCGGGGTCATGATACATAGGCAATCTCCATAGGATTCGACCATAACCAAAAGAAAAAGAAAAAAAAGAAAAAAAGAGGAAAAACCACAAAAAGGCAAAGCGGAAAAACAAGAAAGAAAGAAAAGAAAAATCAAGAAAGAAAGAAAATAGGAACAAGAGAAGAGAAAGGCAAGAGTGAAAAAAAAAGAGGAAAAAAGAAAAAAACAAAGAAAGAGAAAGTTTACAATTGGAAATAAGGGAAAATCCAGGATGACGCATGCGACCGAGCAAAAGCATAATAGGAAATATTCACTGCTTAGGTGCATCCACTCCCCAAATGTGCGGGTACCAGTATGTTAAATGCCCTAACGCTAACATGATGGTTTCATTTTGTCATGTCATTCCAGAAAGGTGGTTGGTTTGTGGTTTTATAGTGGTAACTCCTCCTTACAACACAAGGACCAAGGGCAGTCGGCATCCTGGCAACCCATTCCTACAACACCCGGTCAAAAAACAAACTGAACATGACAGGCCAAGAATCAGATACCAATATCATGGACCCGTCAAACGAGGTAGAAGTGGTAGATGTTAAAGCAATGAAGGAAGAGATGTATAAGTTGAGACAGCAGATGGCTGAGATGCATCAGGCCTGGGTTAAGGGTCAGTCGGAGCCATTTTATCCCGCACATCCAGCATATATCCCGCCCATCCAGCATATATCCCGCCTTTGGCTCAGTCTCAGGAGCTTCCTCCTGCGAATGCATATTCACCTTTCCCTTTCTACCAACAGAATAATGGCAACACCTCCTATCCTCCCCAAGATCCACCATCTAAACAAAACCCTCCTCTACCAAACACTCATGTCTTTGTGGCATTGCCACCTGCCACATTGCAAATATCTTTCAGTGAGCCATTGCTTCAAACTCATGATGGCCAGTACTACACTCCCGAGCCTACCTTTAAAGCTCTTGAGCCATATTCCCACATCCCTCACTTTGAGCTCCTGGTGGAAACTGACAAACCGCTTAAGGATTCGAAACAGAAAGACATGTTTCGAAAAGTAAAAATCCTGGAGCAATCCTTCAGGAACATGCAAGGATTGGGTGGCCAAGTCAGTGTGGCCTACAAGGACTTGTGCTTGTTTCCCGATGTCCAGCTGCCAGCAGGGTTCAAGTTACCAAAGTTTGATTTGTATGATGGACATGGTGATCCTGTAGCCTATCTGAGGGGATTTTGCAATAACATGAGAGGAGATGGGGGAAGGGATGAGTTATTGATGGCATAATTTAGTCAAAGTCTCAGTGGTGCAGCATTAGAATGGTACACGCGACAGGATCATGCCGATGGTCCACTTGGGATGATTTGGCCCAGGAATTTGCAGGACACTTTCAATATAATCTAGAGATTGTCTCATACCAGCTATCATTGACCAAAATTGAGAAGAGGCCGGGGGAAAGCTTCAGGGAGTTCGATTTCTGGTAGAGAGAGCAGGCGGCAAGAGTCGATCCTCCAATGAAAGAGAGCGAGATGGTCGATTACTTCTTACAGGCTTTGGAGCCTACGTACTATGGTCACCTGGTATCACCAGTGGGAAAATATTTTAACAAGGTAGTGAAAATGGGAAGTATGGTTGAAGAGGGGCTCAAATCTGACAAAATCATGAGCTATTCGGCAATCAAAGCAACTACCCAGGCTACCCAGAGTGGAGGGGTATTGGTAAAGAAAAAAAAAGATGATGTAGCAGTAGTTAACTCGAGAACTTGGTCCAGGGGCCCATCACCATATTACCATCAACCTTGACCCCGTCCCCAAACCTACTCCCACACTCCACAACACTATTACCCACCTCGTGATCCCCACTTCTATGTCCACCATGCCCACACATACCCCCCAACATCCTACCCACGCGCCATGGTGTGCACCCACCCTACAAAGTGACTACCCAACTCAAAACACCGACCCACCTCCAAGAGTTTACAAGTCTTCACCTGGAGCAGGTTTGGGAGCCAATAAAAGTTTCAAGCAAGAGAGGCCACAGAAGCAGGAAACTTTCACCCCCATCGGAGAGTCATATGCAGATTTGTTTGAGAAACTAAAGCATTATAACCTGATTGCATTGATTCCTCCGAATAATGTGGACAAGAGTGAAAGAAGCTTTGACCCTTCTAAAAGGTGTGAATACCATTCCAATGCCCAGGGGCACGATGTCGAAAGTTGCCGGGATTTGAAAAGAGAGATAAAAAGAATGATTCAGGAAGGGGTAATTGCGGTCCAAGATAGTGCCACCCAGAACATTGCATAGAATCCTTTACCTGCACATGATGGTGCACATTTTGTAGGGAAGATCCATGGCGATAGGGAGTATGATAATCCTCTCAGAAACTCGTTGAATGAAATCAATGATATTGAAATTGGTGAAGGTCCCAGAAACTCTGGCGGGCAATCAGTGGCTAAGATGTCAAGTTTGGTGATTGGAAAGACGCTCCACCTCTTGGTGAACTAGAATGGAGTTTTGGTGGTTTATTTTGTTGTCATTTCTGTTATCCGGGTTATTTTCAAGGTTGTAATCCGGACGTTGTCTTGTGACTCAAACCCTTCAATCTTTTAACTTTGCTTTGTTAGTCATAATAGTTTGTTTAGTGCCATCTAGGTTTGTTCAAGGGTTCTAACTTTAGTCTAGTTTGCTTGTTTTGTTGTTTGAACCGTTTTACCCTCAGTATAATGCAATTCTCTGCTTTCCGCCATTTCTAGTCATTTTATTTAGTTCTCTTCTTATTTTACAATTCTTTTCATGCTGGTTCTGATGACATGACATGCATGCATAATTCTCAGCCTGATTTTAAAAGTCAATTTAGTAATGAAGCAATGAAATAATGGTGAAGATGTAAGGATATTTTAGGGATATTGTGGCAGATAGAACATAAAGATATACTGTTGAAATGCATCATGCCGCATCGGTTTGAAGCCAAAGGCAAGTTTGCCCCAAGACTACAGGGACTGTTCGTGAAGGCAAATACGTGAATATGGTTATTAATTCTGGTGCAATCAAAAGATGTTGCTTATGCTTTCCTCAATTTGTTCAATTGTGTAGATTGTACTTGACATGTTTTGGAGATTGAAATGACGAAGGCGTTTTGTTCTGCTATCCAAATACTTTATTCATTGCTACCCTTTGAGCCTCATTTATTTTCTTTCGTACCCCTCTTTCGGAATCAATAATAAAACTTGTAAGTCCGAGCGGGGGAAGTAAGTGGAGAAACAAGAGAAAATAGTGAAAAAGAAATGAAAAGAAGAGAAAAAGAGAAAAGAAAAGAAAAGAGGAAAAAGAGAAAAGAAAGAAAAGAAGAGAAAGAAAAGAAAAGAAGAGAAAGAAAAGAAAAGAGAAAAGCAAGAAAAGAAAAGAATGAAAAGAAAGAAAAAAAGAGTGGACGAAAGGAAGGATCGCAACAACAAAAGTAGTGGCTTGAACTACGTTTGACTTGATCCTGAAAGGGTACGTAGGCAGCCTCTCTCTGAGGTTCATTCACACCAAAATAAAATCCAAAAGTTCCCCAAGAAAGAAACTGGGGCAGAAGTTGTGGTTGTTGGGGGAAATCTAATTCCGAAAGTTGTAATTTTGAACCCATGATGAAATTGTTTTGAGCCTTTAATACCCTTTCTTTCTAACCCGATCCAAAATCCCACATTTCGGTCCAAAGAAAGACCTTCTGATTAATCTTCGAGAGATTCCAAGTCAAGAGAGCATAGGTGAATCATATCAGGGGCAATACTCCGGTCCAAACAAAGGAAATGAAGAATGAGGGAGTATTGTTGATGAGACCCCTGCGGGTACCCCAAGGCAATAAAAGATGAGAGAAATCAAAAATTAGAGAGTCTTATTGGTGAAAACCTTTACAGGAACCATAAGGCGACGGTGAGACGAGAGAAAAACAAAAATGAGAGAGGCTTGATGGTGAAAACCGTACAGACACCACAAGTCAACTAAGGATGGTGAATCAGATCGGGCAAGTAGAGCATTGAAGCCCAGTTTCACGGTGAAAAGGTACACCAAGAGCTGAACATCAGATTTGCCAAACAGAGTAGGCTGCAGGTGCATGTCAAGTTTGCTAGAGTCGGTATCCACATCTGATGGTTTGCTACTCTGTAGGTTTCTTGTTAGGAATCATCTCTTTCCATTATCCTTTACTCTATTCCTCCCACCTTGTTTTACTCCCTCTTCCTAAGTCGGTTGTTCAAAACAAGTGAGAAATGACTTCAAACTCTACCACCAGGACTTCCAATTAAACAATACAGGATCTGGTGAACACATCAAGGCATCAAGCCAGGAGAAAACAACAGGCACAATGAATTGGCCACAATTAACATGCTTCGAGATCCGTGTGAAATACAAAGGCATGGTACATATTAGTTCAGGAACAATGCAACAGATTGAGGATGTTTGGTGAACGGATTAGAGCTACTCTCCGTACTAAGGGTAATAAAGAAAGTGGTTAGTCAATAAACAAGCAAGATCTTCGAGTGGGAATCAGTTATCATGACAAGTGAAGGAACAATAAACTTAAGGTCGAAGCCAGTGGTTAAGACAGGAAAGAACATCATATAAACAAAGTGGGGACAATAGACATGCCGTGGGATTCATATGAAACATAAGGGTTGGGTGGGTTGGGGAGATGCCAGTCCATGCAATGTGACAAATGGAGGATATCGGGCAGCCCTCAAAGTTCAAGGCCACAAACCAACCACCATATTTTAAACTCACAGGTTTTCTTTGCTTGAAATAGGAACAAAGCAGTGCAAGAAATTTGGAAGAAAAAGAGAAGAAAAGAAAGAAAAGAAAGGGAAGAAGAGGAGAGCCGAAAAAAGGGAAGTTTCTCAAATCTTTGACCTTCCATGTCTTGTTAGTGTGCACAAAATACTGCCATTGCTTTCACATTTTTCTCCTAGGATAAAAAGTCCTAGTCTGATGGATTTTCCTCCAAATCAAAATCTTAGTTTGATGAATTTTTCTGCTAAGATAGAAAACCTAGTCTGATGACTCTTCTCCTAGGATCTAAATCTTAGTCTGACAAATTTTTCTCCTAAGATAGAAAACCTAGTCTGATGAACCTTCTCCTAGGATCATAATCTTAGTCCAATGAATTTTTCTCCTAAGATAGAAAACCTAGTCTGATGACTCTTCTCCTAGGATCTAAATCTTAGTCTGACGAATTTTTCTCCTTAGATAGAAAACCTAGTCTGATGAACCTTCTCCTAGGATCATAATCTTAGTCCGATGAATTTTTCTCCTAAGATTGAAAACCTAGTCTGATGACTCTTCTCCTAGGATCATAATCTTAGTCCGATAAATTTTTCTCCTAAGATAGAAAACCTAGTCTGATGACTCCTCTCCTAGGATCTAAATCTTAGTCTGACGAATTTTTCTCCTAAGATAAAAAACCTAGTCTGATGAACCTTCTCCTAGGATCATAATCTTAGCCTGACGAATTTTTCTCCTAAGATAGAAAGCCTAGTCTTATGGACCTTCTCCTAGGATCATAATCTTAGTCGGACGAATCTTTCTCCTAAGATAACAGAAGGCCTGGTCTGATGAATCTTCTCCTAGGATCATAATCTTAGTTTGACGAGTCTTTCTCCTAAGATAATAAAAGACCTAATCTGATGAATCCTCTCCTGGAGTCATAATCCTAGTCTGATAAACCTTCTCCTAGGATCAAAGTCTCAGTCTGATGAATCTTTCTCCTAAGATAAAAAACCTAGTCTGATGAATCTTCTCCTAGAGTCGAAATCTTAGTCTGATGAGTCTCTCTCTTAAGATAGAAAATCTAGTCTGATGAATTTTCTCCAAGAGTCTGCATCTTAGTGTGATGAATTGTTCTCCTAAGTTAGAAAACTTAGTCTGATGAATTTTCTCCTAGGATAAAAATCTTAGTCAAATAGTTTTACTCACATGGGGCATATATGCCAGTCAAGTCTTTAGTTTTGCTCTCACTATCATATCAATAGCTTAGGTAACAACCCACAAGTCTGCCCAGTTACCAAACTGGGGCAGAATATTTTCTTTGTTTGGTTATTTTGTTGTAGTCAGGAGCCCACCTGGAGAACAAGGGAATACTTTTCAAGTTTCAGCAATCAGGAGCCCACCTGGAGAATAAGGGAATACTTTTCAAGCTTCAGCAGTCAGGCGCCCACCTGGAGAACAAAGGAAGTGCAATACAAATTTTAGCTTTTAATTTTTAACATTTGATAACATTATGTATCTAGTTACCAAACTGGGGCAGAAAATTTTCTTTGTTTGTTTATTTTTGTTGTAGTCAGGAGTCCACCTAGAGAACAAGGGAATACTTTTCGAGTTTCAGCAATCAGGAGCCCACCTGGAGAACAAGAGAATAATTTTCAAGCTTCAACAGTTAGGCGCCCACCTGGAGAAAAAGGGAAGTGAAATTCAAATTTTAGCTTTTAATTTTTAACATTTGATAACATGATGTACCCAGTTACAAAACTAGGGCAGAAAATTTTCTTTGTTTGTTTATTTTTGTTGCAGTCAGGAGCCCACTTGGAGAACAAGGGAATACTTTTCAAGCATTGCAGTCAGGAGCCCACCTGGATAACAAGGGAATAATTTTCAAGCATCAGCAATCAGGAGCCCGCCTGGAGAATAGAGGCATATATTTCAAATCGTAGCAGTCAAGCATCACTCAGAGGAATGGTAAAACATCTCCAATCACAATGCAAGGCAACAACGCAAGAAGTCTGGTGGAAGAATACAAGTTCCAGGGCAACACAAGAGCAAGTTTGAAGACATAGATAGGACCCTATTGTAATTCATAGGTCATAGCTTAGGCTAGCTTCTGTTTATTTTAACACGGTGTAATAAGGAGGTCAGGGAGCAGTAGCAGCAGCAACAACAGTAAAATCACAGCTCCCGGTAGTTCCAGCTACCAAACCTTCCCGAATTACACTGACCTGATTCCTGTTTAGCCCAGGATATGTAGGCAACCTCCGAAGTAGGGTGCGATCAAACTTTTCAAATATGCTTCAAACGGAATATTCAAACGGGCAAAAATCGCTCGTTTTCACTCACTTATCTTTGCATGAAAACTCTTCGTGTTTCCGGGCAAAGAGGGGCAACTGTGAGCGCGTGATTTTGCCCTAAGTGAATTATTCCCAATAATTCAAACAAAATAATTTTTCTTTATTTTTACAATTTTATGAATTTTTTGTTATTTATTGTTAATTGTTTGCATTTTATTTGTGCATTTTAATTCATATGAAAATATAAAAAATATACTTGATATTTGCATTTTAGGTTTGAATTTTATATTTTAGGATTAATTAGTAGTTCAGTTGTTTTTGAAACAAAGTATAAGGAAAATAACAAAAATAGTCTATTTTGCATTTTTGTTAATTGTTGAATTTGTCATGAAATAGATTTTTTTCAAACAATTTTAGGAATTAGTTGGTTTAACTTTGAAAATGTATTTGGTTTTTAATTTGTCATTTTAATAAAATCAGGAAAATAAAAATACAAATAAAAACAAATTAAAAGAAATAAAAGAAAAATAATTAAAAAGAAAGAGTGGTCTTAATAAGGTTCCACAATTGGGCCAAAATTGCTTGTAACCCAAATGAAATCTGATCCAATCCCACCCCAGTCTGACCCAAAAAACCCCAAACCTGGCCTGCCCTTTTCCTTAACCAAACGACAACCTTTGGCGTCCTCAAATCTGGGCCGTCAATTTCTCATCATCCAACGGCTGTGGTGCCTTTACCATGATTAAATATAAGTGTAATAACACTTCACCAAAAATTAACGACCAAACCCTTTCGTCCTCGTACTCACCGGCTCCCCCTGTAACACCACCGCCCCCACCGTCAGTCCGCCGGCGGAGAAGCTCCAAAAGACCTCAAAATTTCACCACACACTCCCCTTCCCCTCCTCTTTCCAACCCCCATAACCATCTCCTTTGAATCATAATCCAACTCCTCGAATATTAGATCGAAGTCTCCGACCAAAACCCAAATTCATCCAAACCTTGCCAAAATCACACCACACACTCCCCTCACTCCCCTCTCCCCAAATCCTTGATTAGTTTCCGTCGAATATCATTGATTATGTTCGAATTTCAAATCTAGGGTTGGAGGTCAGCTTGTTTTGGGAGTTTTCAGGTCAATTGATTTCTGTTTAACGTTATCTGCCTATTTTTGACAAAATAGACAAATAACGTTAATTGAAAATCAATTTCGATGAGGTAGACATGTGAAGTCTGAAATTATTACGTTCTGTTCTTCGCCTTCCTTCTTTGTTTAATTTTGTTTCTTCATAATTTTTATTTCTTGTTCAATTTTTGTCTAAGATGATTTTGTTTACATAGTTTCCAATGATAATTGATTACGTGATTATTTGTTTAGGATTAGTAATCATAGTCATTCTCTTCTTGTCTTTCTTTGATCGTTTCATCTCATTGGTCTCAGTTCATGACTATCAGTAATTGATTATTTTATTGTTTGGATATTGCTGAATTAGGCTAGTTTAATTGTAGTTAGGTTTTTGTTTAACTAATGTTAAGGAGTGGGTTCAATTAACTGAAGTAGATAACCCTAAGCTGAATTCAGGGGTAGTTTGATACTTTAAAATGCATAAGAATGTTTTAGTTACAACTAGGATCTTCTAGGACCTTCCAAAATAGGGCCTTAGTGAAAGGGTCAATAATTTTAGTGTATTAACTTGAGGCGCAAGTCAGAAAACAAATGACTAAATGAGTAAATAAAGAGGGACTAATAGGCAATTGAGAATCTGAAATATTCAAAACCCTCTGCCTATAAAAAGACAGTGTGGATTGCTTTGCTTCTTAAGTTTTGGGATCCCAAAAATAGTCTCTCAGTTTCCATATCTGAATCCTGAAATTCAAAACTCAAAAACCAAAAAAAATCCAAAAAAATAGCATAAAACCAAAATATGAATACTGTTACATTGATTTTAAGATCAAAACAGTTCAAATCTCTTTGTTTCTGTTCTATACTTGGGTGTTCAGAGTATCTGAAGGTGTTTGGGGTTCATTCGAGTGATTGTTGGTCATTTTTGATTGCTGAGGAAGTTCTGTAGTTTCTGGGTCAAATTGTAATTGCATTTGAGTGTGTTCAAGTAGTTTTGTGGTCGATTGCTTGGATTTTGCTTGGTTTCGAACTGTCTTTCGTCATTGAATTGATTCCTGGCTGGTTGGTTTCTGCTCGTAGCTGCTGTTGCTGACTTATTCTGCTTCTTCTTATTTTCAAATTCTAGGTACACCTTCACTACCTCTAATGATCTGGAAGCTCGATTCACATGTATGGACAATTTGGGGAAATCAATGAAGAAGAATTGTTATTTGTCCACCTGAAATATTTTAGAATCATTGATTAGCCTTTAATACTTAGCTATTCATGCTCAAGTGTAACTGGAGCAATTATTTTGACTGTCTAATTTGTATTGAACTGTGTGAGCTGTTTGGACTGCGTTGTAGCATATTAGGTGGCTTGATTTGTTCATTTTATCCATGTCGAGAATGAGGCTTGTAATAAGTGAACTGCAATTAGCCTTTAGAATTCAAATGTTAGGGTCAATTCCAGGTATGATAACGGATTAGTTAAATTGGTCTCATGATATAACGGTCGATCTCATTAGTTATTTGTAGTCTTTCTGTAATTGTTCATGTTAAATCATAGTTTAATAGTCATGTAATAGTGTATGAATTCGAAGTGGTATTTTAGAATTAGAAAAGAATAAGTGTTACATTAGTTCCACGAATCTGGTAGTTCAGTTCAGTCAGTAAATACCTTAATATGATCAATACTTTAGAACAATGCAATAATACAAGTGATTATCTACAAGCCTGGGTACAAAACTATAATTAAAACAATCAATATTAACTAGATCTAAGGGAAATAAATAGAAACAGGTCCAGGGGTATTTGTTCCAATTAAATTCTTGTGTTTGGTTTAATGACTTGGGCTTGACGGGTTTTCTTTTTTCAAGAGGTGTAGTCCTCAGCTTACTAGCGATCATCCCGGGTCCACTTTTGATGACTGTGCATGTTTGGGCCTGGGCTGAAGTTTGTGACTGGCCAAATTTTGACATAAGGCATGAGTGTAAGTTCCATTCGTTGGGCTTATTTTGGGGGCCCAATGGTTGGATTGTGAAACAGAATCCTCGCCTGGTCCAGTAACAAATTAATTAGGCTTCTTTCTTTTTTCTTATAGACAATTAAATAGAAAATTGTAGTTTACTTTAGGTTGACCTTTAATAAAAATGAGACGAGCCTCGCCAAATAAAAATTGAGGGGCTCTCAATTAATATTGTGTTAAAATACTTAGAATTCGGGATGAGCCGTCTAGCGAATTTCATGGCTTTCCCCAAAGATAATAACACGTTAGTCGCTTTAGGTGCGTGTTTAATAATTTTACCTCCTTAAATACGGGTGCACATTTATGTGACCCAAATCCAAATCCCAACGAAGTCGAAATGTGTCAAAAATTACGGGTGCATTTATGTGACGCGATTCGAGACATGTTTTCACGATGTTGCAATTCTCTCACACTTATAATGATAAAAGCGGTTCAAAAGTCAAAAACACATAGGTCCAAATATGTACTAAAATCAAATAATTAAGCCAAATATGACAGTTGAGTGACCGTGCTAGAACCACGAAATCCGGGAATGCCTAACACCTTCTCCCAGGTTAACAGAATTCCTTACTCGGATTTCTGGATCGTGGACTGTTAAACAGAGTCAATAATTTCCTCGATTCGGGATTCAACCGGTGACTTGGGACACCATAAATCTCCCAAGTGGCGACTCTAATTTTTAATAAACAAATCTCGTTTCGACTGTCCTTTAAGTGGAAAAACTCTTTTACGCCCTTGTGGGTGTAGTGAAAAAGGAGGTGTGACACTAGCTCCTCGGGCTCGCTCTCTCATATTACTCTCAGAACAATATCACATAGTAATCGCTGAGGCGTGCAACCTGATCCACATATCGCTGCGACGTGCAGCCCGATCCATATGGGTACCCGCGCTCACTGTGGGGGGTGCAGACTCCTGATGGGCTCCTACAGTCCAAGCGCTATATCACTGCAGCGTACAGTCCGATCCAATATATACATACTACGGCATGCAGTCCGATCCATATAATATACTACTGCGGCATGAAGCCGATCCATATATACACTACTACGACGTGCAATCCGATCCATATAATATACTACTGCGGTGTGCAGTCCGATCCATATATACACTACTGCAGCGTGCAGTCCGATCCATATAAAATACTACTGCGGTGTGCAGTCTGATCTATATATATAATCCTCACATCCAGGCCCTCGACCTCACACCCCTCAGGGTATCCTCACATCTGGCCCTTGGCCGCACTCAGTCAGAATATCATCACAAGCCCCTCAGGCATTAGTAAAAGAGTAGTCGTCAGCCAAAATTATCATTTAAGACTCAATCAGAGTAAAAGTGGCTGAGTTCTAAAGTAGTGGAGAAACAGTATGACTGAGTTCATGTAATAAGTCAAAATAGTGAAACCGTGAAAATAACCCCAGAAGGATTCAAATAGTTGGCACGAAGCCCAAATATGGCAATCAGCCCAAACAACAATGATAACAAATAAATCCCAGTCGAATACACAATAAATTCATCAATCGCGACGGACCAAGTCACAATCCCCAGCGGTTCTCTACCCCACGCCCACTATCTGGCGTGCAAGTCACCTCAATATAACACTACGATGTGCAATTCAGGGTTTCAAACCCTCAGGATATCATTTACAATCATTACTCACCTCGAACTGGCGAAATCTCTAGCTCGCGACGCCTTTGCTCCTCAAAATCGATCTCCACGCACGTCGCATCTAACCAAAATCAGAGCGAATACATCACAATACTCTAAGGGAACAATACCCCATCGAAAACAATCGAGAAATAGCCAAAAATCTCGAAACTAGCAAAACCCGAGCCCCGAGCCCGCTTCTCAAAAAATTACAAAACTCACATTACCGGATTTCTCGTCTTGCCACGAGTCCATACGTACCAAGAACTCCCAAATCCGAGCTCAAATGACCTATCAAATCCCGATTTGAAATATAAGAAACTCAAGCCATAGTTCATCAATTTTAGGCTTAATTTCCATGAATTTCTAGGCCAATTTCACAATATAATCATGTTTTTAGCTCGAAATCTTACCTCCAATAAACTCCAGTCGAAACCGTCTTCAATGGCTCCTAAAAAAGCTCCCAAGATGTTCAACAAAGGAGGAAAAATGCATAACCCTCGCAGATGAAATATAATATAAAACCCTTCTGCCAACAACGACTTTCGCTTCTGCGGCCACAGAATCGCTTCTGCGGTTACCACTCTTGCGGTCTCTTTCCGCTTCTGCGGACTTTCACTTAAGGGGCATGACCACTTCTGCGGTCTAAAACTCGCACCCGCGATACCGCTCCTGCGGTGAAGGCTTCCACTTCTGCGGAACCAGCCCTGAGCTCGAATTCCGCTTTTGCGCCTATCCATCCGCTTCCGCAATACCGCACATGCGGTCCCAAAAATGCAGGTGCGAAAACACCAGATACCAGCAACCTTCAGCAACACACAAGTCCAATTTTCTTCCCGTTGGCCATCTAGAATCACCCCGAGGCCCCCGGCACCTCGACCAAAAACACAGATGTGTTCTAACACCTCATTCAAACTTTATCGTATCATCAAGACACTACGGTTAACATCAAAAATCATCAAATTTCATCAAATCAAAGCTTAAGTTCTTCAAATTCTTTCGAAACTCGCATTCAATCAAAAACCCGACCAAATCAACTCTGAATCATCTGAAATTTTACACACACATCCCAATTCACCTAACGAAGCTACTGAAACTCTCAGAATTTCATTCCGACTCTCGGGTCAAAATCTCACCTATCAACCGAAATTCGCCAAAAGACTAACTTCGCTAATTCAAGCCTAATTCTACACTGGACCTCCAAAATCAATTCTGATCGCACTTCTAGGTCACAAATCATCCTCCAAATCTAATCGAATCATCGGAAATCATATCCGAGCCCTCTAACTCATAAGTCAACGTCCGGTTTACTTTTTCAACTTAAGCCTTTCTTAAAGAGACTAAGTGTCTCATTTCTTATCAAAACAAATCCAAATCAACTCTAACACACTAAATACCGGTAACGAAACATGAAGAGGCATAAAAATGGGGAAAATGGGGCGGTAACTCCTGAGACAACGGGTCGGGTCGTCACACACATAAACCTGTACAGTTCAAAATATATATACAGCAAAAATGACAGAAAGCAGCATGTAATATTTAAGAAGGGAAACATGCTCTGGAGTAGCAACAAAATATAATGGCAAAAATAGAATAAAGGAATTTAATTCACTTTCAAGTTCAACTCATCCTGTTGTAGACGTGCAACCCTATCCCATTTCATTTCATATCTTGTGGTAGACGTACCACCCACTTCTATTTCAATATAATCTGTGGTAGGCGTACCACCCACTCCCATTTCATCTTTAACATGGTGCACAATATGTCACCGGCAACAAAGGCCAATAACAAATAATCAATATAAGTTGTGGTAGACCTACCACTCGCTCCCATTTCAATTAATATCTTGTGGTAGGCGTACCACCCGCTTCCATTTCAATATAAATCTTGTGGTAGGCGTACCACCCGTTCCCATTTCATTTAATATCTTGTGGTAGGCGTACCACCCGCTCCCATTTCACTTTTAACATAGTTCACTATATGTATATTATTGGCAAGAGAAAAACAATAACTCGGTGCCAAGGCTAATCAATTAATTCTTTCATGGAATCACATAAGAATGCGAAATTATCAATTTAAGACTCACGGTCATGCTCGACCCCCAACGTATAGATACTCGTCACCATGCCTATATGTCGGACTCAACACATAACAAATAGCAAATATACTCAACTCATATTCCCTCAAGTTTGGATAGATCAAACACTTACCTCGAAAGTTTTCGGCCAACTCAATTCTTAAGCAATGCATTTCCTTTCAAATTTCACTACAATATTTTAGGCCTTTAACCACACCTGAAAAGTGTGGCTTAAACTATCAAAAAGTGTGGCCTTTGATCAAAGGCTACACTTTCGGACCTAAGGCAACTCTTTTTAAAGGGTGGCCTAAATGAGCGTAACCTTTGCTCTAACGCAACGCTTTTAAGTATTGCTTTAGAAGTCAAGCGTGGCCTAATGAGTAATAAAGGCGACGCTTGTAGTACCCTTTGTGGCTACACTTTTCGTCTACTACAACAACACATGAAAAGCGTGGCCTACAATTGAAATGTAAAAATTTGTCTAAGCTATGAAGTAATTTATTTTATATATTTATATAAGCCGTGTGTTTGCGTTCAATAAAATACATCTTTGTATATATCCTATAATCACGTCTTTAGATCTCAGGCACTAAATTATGTAAAAATAACAAAAGAATAGTTCAAATGCATATACTTGTAATGAACTTCAAAAAAGATCAAATGTAATATATACAAATAAAGTAAATTATTTCAAGGTTCATGCTTGTAACTTTACAAAATCAAGTGTATTAATGTAGGGTCAGGAGTAACAAAAACCGTAATTGTCCAATTTTTCATCGCTAAATTCCAATATATCAAATTGTCTTTTGGCATCATTTTTAATTGCTCATCAAAATTTTCCTACAAAATAAAAGTAGTAGTTAGCAAGAAATTAAAAGCGCAATTCCAACTTCTATTTCACTAATCCTCTGATTTGTACATAGACAATACTTAAAACTTCTATCAGACAATTTTCTACCTCAATTTTACTCTCAGAAAATATTAGCCACTCTAATTTAACTACCTATCTTAGCAAAGATAATCCCTATTCACATAAAAGTTGAGCTAAATAAAGGACAGTGAGGATATTAAAAATATTTTGTGTAATTGAAAGTGAGTAAAAAAGATATCTTATTGGACAGTGAATACATTTATTCACTTGACATTCTTTTTCACTTCATAATTTTTGGGGTTACCAGGAAAAAACTCATTTCGAAATATCTGAAAAATTAGGAAGAAAAGAAACTCATTGATAGCTCACCAAGGCTTAATTCTATTATGCATCATAACTAAAACTTGGATCAGTTTGACAGATCAAAAAAACTAGCAGATACTAATACTTCAAGGAATAAGAAAAGTGCTATTAGTAAAAGACTTAACAAGGCATGCTATAGCAAGAAAATAAAAACAGATTAATGTGATTACCTTGCAAGTTCAAGAAAACACCTCAATCTTGCTTTTTCAGTTTATGTTAAAGCCTTGGATATGGAAAATTAATAGAGATAAGAAGGCACAAGGAAGTCTAACCTTATTCATATCACATCGAAACAAGCATGTTGTCATTACAGAGATGCAATAGATAGTCAAATTATCTATGTGTTCACGAAAGGAAGTTGCTAACAAAATTTAAAGACAGTAAGCACTGCAATCTAATAGAAAGTCTGATTCTATATCAATCAAAATAAAAAAGGAGATAGCTCCAATCTAAACCAAACTAGTATGTGCTCACATACATTGTCTTTGAAAAAAAAAAGATAAATCTTCTCGTTGCAAGATTACTAGATAGCAATAAAAATATCTTTCTTGACATTAAGCATGTCGCTCAAGAACAAACACCAAATGAGGAAAGAACATCAGAAAATATTAGGATATAAGAGAGACATCAATTGTAATTAGTGCACCCCATTAATTTTAGCTAAATAATATTATCATATTATCTAAAACAAAGCTTCTAATGTCACTTTTATACTGTTATTATGCATTCCTTCAAAATAAATAAGATCGACTAATAGATCAATATCTTGTTCATTCATTCTATTTGAACAAGTATACAAATGCAAGACGTGAATAAAAGAAATGCGGCTCTGAGAATTTAGGAGAGAATTCAGAAGGAAGAGAGTACCTAGATAATTCAGCATAACAATGTCTAATCAAAAAAATGGTAGCTTGCCAGATTTTATACTACTTGATTCTTTGTACACTGAGACCATCAGAGAAATTCATTCAACAATAGAGCAAAATTGGGACTCTTTGAGACAATCGACACGTCAAACTGCAGCAGGAAGGGCACTATGGAAACAAGTGATCAATGATCCATTAGCAGAGTTACTTGCAGGGGAGACATACCTGAAGAAGTTGTATGAGAAGATTAAGAAAGACATCCTCAACAGTGCTAGAGAGGTTTCTGGAGTTATCATTGTTGTTAGGACACTATGGTTTGACAAAAGAATTGAAGCAGCTCTTAATTCCTTTGATGGAGGAGCACAAGTTGTTATTCTTGGGGTAGGTAAGTGATGTTTCAACATGATCTCTTTCACCATATATACCCTGTGACATTTTAGATGTACACGTATACTTTCTGCAACTCAATACCAATTGACTAGTTCTCATTTAGTAATTAGTAGCCAGTGGCAGGGAGAAGAGGTGTCATCCGACACAGCTTTACAACATCAAATTGGGACCTGAAGTAAAGCCTTGAAACAATCGCAGTCCTAAATCCAAATAAACTTTTCAAGTCTGAAATGTGACAATACACTGATATCGTTTATGCAAAATCCTGTATACACCCTGTTAGTAGCCAGTCATTGAACTGATCAATTGCCACTAACCCCATCACAGGAAATTAATATGTCAGTGATTCATATACCAACTAAACGTTAACAAGATGAAACAGATTCCAGCTCTGAATCCCCAAAATACTAGACATCAACTGGCGATACACTAATCTTATCCGATGATCAAAATAGTCTCTCATTTAATACAGTCCTTTCACTTAAGAGCAACTATGACTATGTTTAGATAAAAGAATTCTAGAAAAAACAAATATCGACTAGGTAATTTTGATACATCCATTTAAAATTTGATGAACAGAATGTTATTTAATTTCTTTGAGTTATGGCCTCAATATGGATATTGAACACTGAATAGACATAGATTGTCCGCCACAAGAGGTATGCATGTTTCACCTAGTATTTTCATTGCTCACTCCTTGGAAGATATTCTATTTCATTTAGAGAAAATGTTATAGAGCGAACCAGTGTTGTCTGTACTATCTCTCGCACTCAAATGCAATGGAAGTACTGAAGATTATCGCAAATAACTGTACCTTTGATCATACAGTACTCTTAGCGGACTTCATGAGCAAGAAATCAACCACAATGTCCAGCTCAAATTTCCATTTCTATAGCGACTATCCTGATCAGTTATTGCCATCACTAGGATTTTTTGATGTTAAACTTTCTCAAATTGGTGACCCAGATGCCCATTTTGGGCTATTGCATGACCCATTAAATTTTTCCAACAAGTTGCGCAACTTGCCCAGGTCACTTCAAACTCACCCAGATGATAGAACACCATGTTGTAGGTTGTATCTCCTTCAAGCTTCTGGAGAGCCACCAAATCAAACTATTTTGTGAATATTATAAGAATAGTTCACCAATAAAGTCTAACTTGCTGTTAATATTAGAAGCATTCCTCATTGATTGTAACTGTCATCTTACCAATTAGCTATACATGTGACAATGTTATTTAACCTGTGACTAGTAGACTTTTTATGTTTTCAAGATCTAGGTAATACTTAGAAAAGGTTCATGATATCATGTTTCAAGCACCTTCTTTCCCCTCTTCTAGCTAGCACTGAATAAGTTAACCAAAATTACATTCTAGGCACAAGCAGCAAACCAATGAACAAAATTAGTGATTAGAAAGTTTCGGGATGGTAACATTTTAAGCTATTAATAGATACAACGAGTGAAGAGGAAACAAACCTACAAGTTGAAACTCGATTTCACCGAACGAGTTCGCCTGCGAAAGAGATGGCACAGACCAAGTTCTCTAGTTGAGAAAATTATTTGAAATTAGGGCAAACTGATCCCTAAATAGGATCTATATTTGGAGTTGATACAACCCATTAGAGAAATTTGTGTGGGGTGGCGGTGAAGCAGCGGTGAAGGAGCAGAGGGGATTTCAGAAAGGGTGAAATATTTTAGTGGTGAAAATTTTGAAATTGGGCAAAATATTTCAACGGGTATTCCTTTTGTCTTTTCAGAATTGGGGGAAGGGAAAATTTTAATAGTAAGTTTTAGAGTACACTTTATAAGTGTTGCTTTTAGGAAGAAAAAACAACACCCTCTAAAAAGCGTAGTATTATAGATCAAAAAGCGTTACCAAAAATTTCATGTTTTGGCAACACTTAAAAATCATAGCCTTTATATTGAAAGAGAACGCTTTAGAAGCGTCGCCTAAATTCCGTAGCCAAAGGCCCTCGGCAAAGACCACCCCTCAAAAAGCGTTGCCATAAATAAGTTTGGCAACATTTTTGAAGCGTTGTCTAAAACTAGTGTGGTCTTAGGCCAAATTTGTTGTAGTGTTTTGCTCCAATTCAATCGTATCTATACACAACTGATTTAATATCATCAATAATACTTAACAAACTAATCCAAATGGCTAAATATATTTTCTAAAACATTCTGCCCAAAAATGTAAAAATCGACCCCGGGCCCACGTGGTCAAAACACGAGGTTCGAACCAAATTCCGATAACCCATTCACTCATGAGCACGAATATATAATTTATCCGCAAGTTCGACTCCAAAACGAGATCTAAATCACCAATTCTTTGAAAACCCTAACTCTACCCATTTCTCTAATTTTCTACCTATTTTTACATGTTTAGGCCTAAGAATTCGAATAATATTAATGGAAGTTGAAGAAAACGAGTTGAGCAACACTTACCCAAGAAAGTTTGATGAAGAATCGCTACAAAAATCGCCCAAGAGCTGTTGGAGAAGAGAGAGTTCGAGAAATGGGATTTTTATCCCGTTTCTGTTCTATTTTCAGAACTTAAAATCACTGGGCGGAAATTTGCTCTATGCGATCGCAGGGCCTGGGATGTGATCGCATAGAGGAGGGTCTGATGGGCAGTGCGATCGCATAAGGACAGATGCGGACGCATAGAAGGAAAGGAGGGGGGCTGAACATTGCTCTATGCGATCGCGGAGAAGCAATGAGATCGCATAGAAGGAAGGGGACACACTATGCGATCGCAGACAAGGCATTGCGATCGCATAGAACAAATCTGGGCACTCAAAATTTTACTCTATACGATCGTAGCCTTACCTATGAGATCGCATGGAAGGGATATCTGGACAGAATGCAGCAGCAATTCTGCTGCACTTTTCTAAGGCCAAAACAACCTGACACCTATCCTAACCTCACCTGAGCCCTCAGGGTTCCAAACCAAATATGCACACTGACTCAAAAATATCATAAGAACTTGCTCGAGCGATCAAATAGCCAAACTAACATCAAAATCAATGAATTGAGCCTTAAATCCAACAAATCTTTCAAATTTCATAACTTCAGAATTTTTCAATTTAAGGCCGAAACACGTCAAACGACCGTCCGTTTTTAACCAAACTTTATAGTAAGTGCTTAACCAACATATATGACTTGTACCGGGTGTCAGAACCAAAATACGAGCCCGATACCATTACTTTTTGATCAAATTTCATTTTTATTTTCCTTAAACATTTTCAGAAAATAATTTCACGGAAAAATTCATTTCTCGAGCCTGGGGCCTCGGAATTCGATTCCGGACATACGTCCAAGTCCCATATTTTTCTACGGACCTTCCGAGACCGTTAAATTATGGGTCCGGGTCCGTTTACCAAAAATGTTGACCAAAGTCAACTTTAATCATACTAATATCAAAATTCTTCAAATTTTTCACATAATTCATATATTTCAACATAAAAACTTTCAGGCTACGCGCCTGGACTGCACACGCAAATCGAGGCAACTAAAAGTGAGGTTTTCAAGGTCTTGGAAGCACGGAATGACTAAGAAAACCATTAGTATAGTCTTAAAAACCTTTACTAATTCATTAGCTTGTGCATTAAGAATTACACTAAGTATGAGTGTATTAGTAATATCAGTAAGAAAAGTTAGCGATCGATTAGCTTATAAATTGATAATTACATAAAGTAGATGCATATTAGTGATATGCTTAAGTAATGTTAATGATTGATTAGCATATCTATTAGTAATTACACTGATTACATAAAAGTTTATCAGTAGTAATTTTAAGAACTAATACTAATTGATTAGCTTATACCTGAGAAGTGTTAGCGATTAATGTGGTTATAACTTGATAATTACACTAAGTAGATACGTGTTCTACTATATATATATATATATAT